>OX393574.1:11765248-11770248 GCA_947652115.1 Blastomussa wellsi
TGCGTACATTTGAGTTTACACGTGTACGTCACAAAAAAATATGGCTTCTTTTAAAAGAACGAGAGTGGAGAATGTTGGCAAAGCAACGAAAATGTTTTTGTATTGAGAACTAACGGTACAGCTTGTTTCATTTAAGAATGATTCACAATTGACAGTATTTATACAAATTAAACACTGTGACATAACAATTTCACTGTGGATCGAAAGTTTTCTGAATAAATCGAACTTTTTCTAGAACGAGGTATAGCAAGGTTATCACTGATTCTCACCTCTCTTGCACCAAGGTTTTAAATCTATCAGGATCGTGTTTCATAATTTCATTTGCTTCATCAAACGAAACCTAAATAAACATTTAAACAAAAAAAAAATGACCAAACGATGCAATCGTTAATCTAGACACTATTTAAAAACAATGTAAATAGGCCATTTCCGGCTTCGCTTGTGCCTCTATTTCAAGGCGAGTCTAAGCGCGAAGTCTTTGTAATGAAAATGAGTTTTCATTCATATGGAAAGCAAAACCAATTACCATCACAAAACTTTCGCACTTAGACTCGCTTTGAAATAGAGGCTCAAGGGAACTCGGAAATGGCCTATTGCTGTACACTGTATTAAATTAGGATAGCATCATTCAGTTTCCTGTAAAGTTCCGAAACTCGCGCCCTTCTTTCTGAAAGTTAAGAAGCTTTTTTCCATCCCTATATTTTTTACCCCGACACGCGCAAGTATTTTTTCTCCGAACTGGCTTATTGCTTCTATACGCCATGTTGTAACAATACTGATTACAATATTGTAACTATATTATTATCACCGACCTGAACAGGATAATATCCCCCATTGAATGGATTATGCAGTGAGGTTTGGTCAGAGCCCAGTTCTACAAGAACTTCACCTGTGCTCTCATACTCTTGCACCAAACGTTCCCTACAAAGGTAAAAATAAATGAATAAATAACGTAATTATTATTAATCCAGAGAACAATAGTGTCTGCTTCGATCTCTGTCAGGCATGATTTTAGGGTGTGTTCCTTTGGGGTGATCCGAATCTGGATCAGTGATCCGGATCATGGTGCATCAAAGGCGCCGGCGAATCCTTGCTCAGAGTGGATTCGCCGGCACCTCTGATGCACCATGATCCGGATCACTGATCGGTGGCAAAAGAGGACACATAGTTGCGGACACAAATGTTTCCCTGTTTGCCCGCGCGCGCAACATTGTTGCGGACACAAATTTTGTGTACTAGACACAAAAAATGTTCCTGAATTTTATTCAGAAACATTTTGTGTCCGCAACAAATGTTTCCGCGTTGCGCGCGCAACAAATTGCCATGAGCAACAATGTGTCTTCGTTTGCCACCATCTTTAAATAAAACTTTTTATGTAGGTTTTAAAGTTAGGTTTAAGCTTTTATTTTCCTTGATTTCAATTTTAGCTCGTTCAATTGTAACGCACGTAGAGCTAAATAAACTTGACACTGAAATAAGCTTTTATTATGATATCATCATTTCAATCGTTTTATCGCGGTTATTGTTTAACGTTAGCGTTATTGTTATCACAGTGGAATTCGTCCTTCAGCTCTGAAAACAAACGGATTGAGCGACGTTACAAACCATAAATCCACTACGTTTCCATGGTATCCCAGACTGTGTGGCTTCTTCAACTGGCGAGCTTTCCTGCAAGAGTTATCAGTAAAGTGGGGTAAAAATCGCACCAATATCAAAATCGTTTTCTTGCACCAAAAACTTGAACAAACTCGGAGATTGTGATGTAGGCGGAAAAAAATATATTCCCCAAATTTTACGCATAAGGCCTCAACGCCAAGCTACTGGGAAAACAAATTTCTGAAATTTACAGAGCTTTGTATGAGTCCGCCGTATTGGTTTAAAACTTTGGTACATCAAAATGGCGGACAAATCTGCCGCAGCGGCTCACGTAAGCTTGTAATTCTACTGTTCCTCTAGTGTTATTAGTTGCTATAATTGTTTTTGGCCCGGGGCTAGTGTCATTGCTCTTTTTGGTTCCTCTATTATTTTCTCGAAGGGCAGCGAGCCATTTATGCGAACAGACTTACGAGAGCTGCAACCCCACCCTTTTTGCCACCCGCCGTTGTTCACGCAACGGAAGATTTCACATTCGTGCAACTTCCCAACTGGCCGAGACTGGACAAAGGAAACTTAGGGCGCGTTCTTTTGGGACCAATCCGGAATAAGAATAATTGGAATAATGCGAGTAAGCGTTTGTTTGGGAGCTATTCTCACTCCGGAATACATGGATTAATTTCAATTCCGGCTATTCTGCACCTGGCAGAATAGCCGGAATATATTCCGGAATATATTCTTATTCCGGAATATCCCAAACGAACCCGCCCTTAATGTCGGCAATGCTGTGAGGTCACCGGATTAATGTAAACTGCACGTGATTGCAATATATGTGCAAAATAGTTACTGTAAAAATTAAAGCTTGTAAGGGTATTTTTGGTTTGTTCATATACACAGTACTTGATCAGTTGAACACAGACGTCCACATCAGAGGTATATTCCATTAACCATCTAAGAAGAAAGCAAAATGTGATGAAAGTTAATTAAGGGTAGTGCAGGTAACATGACGGGGTCAAAAGAATGTGGATACAGTTAGCAATTGCAGCCATACCCTTGGTCGTGCCTCTTCTTCAAAACAGCCTCGTCAACCTGTAAGTCAAACAACTTGACTAATTGGTGCAAAGCTGTGGAATAAGAAACTAACTAAGCTCGCAACACTAACGAAACTCATCTTTAAAAGGAAAATTCGTATGATTTTGTTCTATATATTAGAATCTGAAGACTCGTACGAAGAATTAAATCCATTATCTCAAAAGTTAGTAAATACACTCAGCTGTTTTATTTTTGCTTTTTTTTTGGCCTATCTTATCTTTTCATTTGTGTCTTCCTTATCTACCTCTCATGCCAACCTGAAATAATTACATAGCTGTTTATGTAGATTTACTCTGTTTTCATATTTAATTATATAGCTACATCAAAATCCATTATTGTCAACAGATGCATTTTTTATTAATTTTTGCCAACTGTCCAAATTTAAAATAAATTGGACAGTTTTTGCTCAAACTGTCCAATTTAAGAAAAATCTGGATACCTTCCATAAACCTATGGCCTCGTCCAATTTAGCAGTCCTCAGAATTTTTTCTCATCCAATTATTTTCAAATTGGACAGCATGTAGTCCTATTACATATACTAATTATTACTTATATGCATTTTTTAGTGTGTAAATTTGTAGTGTGTATTTTCTTTTTCTTTTTTTCCCTAATTATCGTGGCCCGCCTTGACTAGCATTGCTACCTGTGGAGCCAGGAGATTAAGACCTAATTTTTAAGTAATAAAAATATTGTTGTTGCTGCTAAGTATTCCTGGTTTTCAAAACCACTGTGCAGGCCCACGAATATTTTTTTCCCGTGAAAGAACAAGTGTCTGACTAAGTCACTATTTTAATCGTATAAAACAGTAGTGATGTGGGATGTCAGATTACAGGATTCCTCAATAATGCATCATCACCACAAAACATTGGCGTTAGCACTGGAAGGTGTACAAAAGCTGTCCCGGCATTCTGTCTGGGTTAGGATTTCATTGGACAGTGGCAAATTTAATTTGGTCAGCCATTGCCTGATTTAGCCCTGACTGTGACATTTCAACAGAAAGCCGAGGCCGCTTCATGAGGCAGGAGGGTAATGGATGGACGAATGAATGGACAGAACACAATTAACAGATAGATGAAAAGATGAAACAGAAGTCAAATTGATAAAGAACAATATAGATATGTCTACCTCAGCCACTACACCGATACAACCAGCAATAACTGCAGCTTTTGCTTGAGCACCACTCATTCCACCCAAACCAGCAGTAACAAAAACCTAGTAAAAAATATAGCCCAGTTGTGAGCATAATTCAAATGAAAAAACAGACAGACAGATAGACACACAGACAGCCAGACAAGACAGATAAATAGACACACAGACACACAGAACAACAGACAGACTGACAGAGAGAATGGCAGATAGACAGACAAAACAAAGACAAGACAGACAAGCAGAGAGACAGACAGACAGGTTAGATTAAGTAGTGTTAAAATGCTAAAAGAAAAAAATATATGAAAATACACAACTGAACATTAAACTCTTATCAAATTTATTCCAGAAAGACAAAGAAAGAAGTTGTACCTTTCCTCTGAGATTGCTCACTCCTAAATGTCTTCTGCCAGCATTTAAAACAACAATCTGCACACACAAGATTGAGGAAGGTCTTACATGTACAAATTATGGTGCCAGGTTTAGTGACTTGCATAATGCTTATATTTGGCATTCTTTTGCCATACAGGTTTATTTCATGAATTTTGATTCCTGCTTCAAAGTTCTAGATAAAAATGAATTGTGGACAGTATGAATACTGTCAATGGCATTAGAAAATCAATCCCTTAGGCAGTCCTTGCTGTTTAACATAATAATGCAACATTATAGGTCTGCAATGCATGCAGAGAGATAGATAATGATATCTCATTTGGTTGGGAGGGGGAAGGAAGTGAAGATGACATCTTAAGTACAGAACTCTCTCTAAAATGACTGAAAAACAGGACACATGGACCAACATCAGCTGACCATCTTTTGGGGTGTCTATCATACTGAGGTGTTTGTTACAGAGTTGACTGTGCCACACAACTCACTGTGGTTCCATGAACAATCCCTTGAGGACCAATATAACAGTAACTTCCAGCCGTCATTTGACCATACATAGTAACACCTAATGCAAACATCTTGTCATACAGTTCTCTTGAGGAGTAATTTGGAATAACCTGAAAAGCAAGCAAGAACACTTGATCAAGAGGCCAGGAATTCTAATTTATACTAAATACAGGGCTGCAAATAACAGCTGGGCATCGGACTAAACATCGGACCATGCCAATGTCCCTTCTCCAAGGAGGCACGGAAAGCCGTAAAACTCTAGAACAAAAATTTATTTT
>OX393574.1:11775248-11801717 GCA_947652115.1 Blastomussa wellsi
CTGACATTTCATTCTAGGTATGAATACATTTTTTTTATTTTCGCTCAGAATCTACTTTGTCTTCCAGTTTTGGGAGATCTTTGGCTGCTAGAGTCCTAGAGACATTAGGGACCTTCAGATCAAAGTACGAGTACAAAATCGAGCGACTTTCGAATTTCAATTCAGTTATTCTCCCAGAAGCCTCACTCTTCCCAGTTGCTAACCAGTTGAAAAGAAGACTGTCAGTGCAAGATTGCTGTAAAATGCGAAAGCATAGACACGAGAACTCAGATGAAAAGTCGTACTTGTACTTATCTCATACTCGTACTCCAATCTGAAGGTCCCTATTGGACGACTAGAGCCCGACTACAACGTACATGTACCAAAACTTGTTCGTGTGTACGCTTCCATGTCAAACTGTCATGACTGTTACGATATATGACTATCTCAGCTTCCAAAATTTAACCTCATGGTTTCATTTTTGTATACGCTCTTTTGGTTGCCAAGATGATTGTAAAGGATTCGAGTCCTGCTCAGCCACAATAAATTCTGATTGGATTCGAATGATTTTTCATTTGGTTACCGCGTTGTTTGATGGACTACCCCGGGTACCCCATCTTGGTGTCTCAGTTAAGGTTTTTGTGAGCTTAAAACTGGAAAATGTAATTGTTTGCTGATTCCCAGGGAACCGAAAATGAAAAAATTGCATTTATACCTCTAATTAAATTTGGTGCCTTCTTTGTCTAACATGTTTTCTACCGCACCAGCTTGGACTGAGCCGCAGACCTGCAACTTCATTTCACATTTATATATCTGGTCAGGATGAGCCACAAAGAGAATATTACAAAGAAAAGAAAGCGGTTTTTGGATTTCAATCTTTTTGTTTCAATTTTTTTTGGCCGTTTCGGTGTTTTGTTTCGGTGTTTCGCCGTTTAGTAATGCCCATAGACAGGCCATTTAAATGTGCAGTATGTTCAGTTAATGCTGTTGCTGTTAATAGATCAGACCAATTCCAAAATATTAAAATTCTAACATGGTGCCGAGGGTTGTTGGACTAAAGCAAAAGAAATTATTCAGACATTCATCCCTGAGCCTCGGTGCAAAATCTTTTGTTTTATTCCCCAAGCCTCAGCTGGAAAGGAAAGTTTCAGGAGTGCTAAATGCAAAAGAAAATCGTAAAGCAAGTCGACAAAGGTACTGATGTATACTCCATTGATGTCAATACTAAGTTATCTGTAATGAAGCTAATTCGTGCCCACTGGCTTGGCTTCTATCACCCCCTCTGAAACAAACCCAAAGTTGTAAGGAAGGGTTTTGAGATGGCAGGAATAAGCTGTCACCAATGAACTAGACCCAGAGGATCCTTTTGAAGATCTTGTTGCAAATCATTGAGATTACGAATTGATAAAATTTGCGTTATTTTCTCTGTGGTGTATCTGTAAAACCTTGAGGGTGCAGTAAAATAATCATTTTCACAGATGTTGTTTCAATCTATAATCATGGTCAGAAATTTTTGTCGAAATTCGTCCGAAATGAGACAAAAGCATCCGAAAAATAAAATATAATGTCCAAATTTTCTTTGGAAGTAATGTATATCGTATTTGGGATGTCATGCTTCAATATAACGCAGCAAATTAGGAAATAACTGGCCCATCTATTAAAGCCATAGGGAAAGCATGAGTCTCAGGGAAACCTCAGATTATTTGTGTTTGATCCATCATCGTGTTTCACTTTGGCAAGATTTTAACCAAAGCTATACTTTCTCAAACAAAAAAATCGCTCACGATTTTAACATTCCAAAAATTAAAAGCACCAAGTCAATCAAAACTGTTTAACCCTGGAAATACATTATATTCAAAATTATGCTGTAGATTTTTAATACCTTTAAATATCCCATTTTTTCAGGAATTTAAATTCATCACATCACCAGTCATCCATGAAATACAAATTTCTGAATTACAATGAAGAATTTGCTGTATTTTGGGGTTGAAAAAAGGCCACGATGTCGAAAATAAACAAAAATAAATAGCACAACAAAAACAAGTACAACAAACCCGCGGATTCAAAAAGAATTTCTGAAAAATGTCAAAAGACTTCATACCCTCCGCTCATCCGTAGAAAGATTCACTGTTCTTACGGGTGCATGAGGAATGGAATTGTCGCGATCCCGCGGTGGAGGTAGAGGATCTACTGGAAGCCCATCACAAATTTCTTTCAAAGACGCCATTTTGGATGTGATCAGTGATTCCAGCGCTTGTCGTTTTAATATATGCGCGATCAGCGTTTGGGGGTGTGTCGGAGGTGCGTCGGAGGTGTGTCATGACGTTGTGCATTGTGATTGGTTGATTCCTTGACACGCTGGTATGTTTTGGCGGCAAACGTGTGAACAGTCATTTCATGCATGTACGGGTTCATTTTATTCTTTCAGCTTTTGCCAACTGTATTTGCGCTGAATTTTGATCACAATAATTTGTTGGGACAACAGACAACAGTTATGTATATTTGACGGTCAAAATAATTATTGTAGCTCACGTCGTAGATTGCCACATCAATTATCGAAACCTGACAGTCAAGTTTTGAACTTGAAGTACGGCCTTATCTAAATATATCTTACCGGTTATGGTAGAGTGGTTTGATTATTCATGATTACTTTCGGGCATTTGAAGACTTCAACCTTGCAACCTTCGACGTTTTGACCAAAAAGAACTCTTTTGTGTTGTTTTGACAATTATAATCAGTGTCTACGACTACGGCAGCACAGAGAATGCGGCTATCTGTTCGACTCTTCGAGAAATGGTATGTCGTTCCCTGCGGCGATGGTGAAAATTCAATTCAGTGGCTCATAGAAGAAACAATTCGCCGTTCGAATGACGCGAGTGGGTCAAAAAAAGTACATTTCACTGCCCAAAACTTCGAAGCTGTTTTGGCTCAAGGCGGAGGGAAATTAGATCCAAATGATGCAATAAGCGAGGTACTGAATGGCAACGATTTCGTTCGTCTTTCCGGTAGGTGACTGATTGTACGCTGATTTTGTATCAGATAGCTGTTCGATCTCGCGTCAGATTGATCAATTCTCTTTGCATGATTAGAGAATCTGATTAGAGTGTTTATACGTTAGCTAACCTGCGATCAGGCTTCTTTCTTGAAAAGAAGAAAGAAAAAAAAAGGTAGGGCATGATCGCAGGGTGTAAGTTGGCTAATACACAAAAAAGTTGTTAGTCAGCGTTCTCTCTAAGGAGTAAAAAGTGCCCAGTTGGCGAACAGGCCCCTGAACACACCGCCCGAGTGTTCGGGAAGTCCGTCCGCAGGCTACAAGTTGTCTAAAGGTGTGAACGCAAGTTCTGTTTTTCGATGTGGTCTCCTGGGAGAGAGTTTAAGGTCAAGTTTATGGCATCCATAAACTGATGTTAATCAGACCTGAGAGACTATCTCAAAGACAAGCAAACACATCTTGCATTGTAACACTTTATTTCAGCAAAACATGTAACACTTTGAGCCTTGTGCCACGCTCTTAGGTAAACCCAGTATCATAGGCAACATGCCACTAATTCCCCATCTCAAAGTCCATCTGCAGTCAAAGAACAATCATCCCCTTTAGCTATCACAACAAACCTTTCATTTCTTAAATAAAGGCCATTCTCATCTACATCTGAATAAGAGAGGTGTATCAATGGTTCCAGTCATTTCTTCCACGTGTCCACCTCATGCCCCTGGTCTTTAGTTAAGCACACGCTCCTAGTTGGAAGTCAGTCTTCTTGTTGTGCCAAACCTTCGCTACTAATTTTTTTCCCTCCCACCCACCCATGACTGGAACCCTTGAACATCACATTTTAACTTCTAGAGATACTACGCTTTAGGACTATCGCTAAACTATTAAGACGAACAATTCATTTTTGTTTGGATCAGAGGCCATTGATAAGGCTAACGCCATTTGTCTCCAAAAAAGAAGAAAGAAAAAAAAAGCAAGCTTTGACATTGTAATTCAGAGAGTATTGGATAGCTACTGAACATTAATATTCTCTAACTTTTAACATTATATATATATATAAGATAGATAACTCAGTAGATGAGCTACTCAATTGAGTAGATATGGTTTTTAATACATATGGATTTGAAGATGATATGATAATATATGATATGATATATAGGAATATATATATTTTTTTAATATTGTCTTTGAAAAGCCCCCTTGGGGAAAGTCAATAAAGTATGTATGTATGTATATATATCGATAATTATATCAGGTACTATCTGTTATAAAAAAAAACATTACACTAGGAAGGCTTACCAATCTGCACAAAAAAAAGAGACAAGCCTTTGACCTTGTTATTCAAAGCGCAATTAATAGATACATTGTATTTTCCATGCCTTTTGTTCTTTGTTAATAAAGAATGGTGGCAGGAAAGTGCACTCATTAGCTGCACTTTACCCCACAGTAAGGCTCTAGCCCACTGGAGACAGGTCCGGAGAAATATCCATTCCATGGTGGCTATCCCCGGTACCACCTGATCTGTACTCCCCCCAGGAGGGGCTCCCCCTCCTGGTTCCCTCAGTCCCCCGTGGCTGTGGGATATGGGCCTCACCCCTGGAGGCAGGTCTGGAACTTTTTTTCCAGGGTGGCTACCCCCAGGTACTACCTGATCTGTACTCCCCCCAGGAAGGCCCCCTTCCTGGGCCCCAACTCCCCAATCTCACTTCCCTGCCACCCAAACTTTACCCACAACCAGTGTGCTAATTTGGAATAATGTAGTACCCTTTTCGTTAGTGGCATCTCAGACCAAGCCTTGAAAGATGATCATTAATGCAGTGAGAAAGGTTTTCGCCCTTTGCCTTTGGCAACAGGGAAGATATCAGTGACGTCACCTACTGTTTTTTAATGTACATGTACCAAGCAGAAATATTTTTGCTGGTGAAACATAGAGCTCTTGTTTAACTTGTTGACAATTTAAATGACAAAAACAATGTTTGTAAACAAATATCTTCCCTATAAGATGTCGCTGCACCCTGATATTTGCAACTAAAATTTTAAACATGTCTGTTTACAGCAATCTTTTTCTTTTGTTTACATAATTTTTTTTTTGTCAGCAAAAATAATGCAATCTTAAAACTAAATAATTTATTGTTATATTTTTGCAGCTGTTGGAGCCCCTGTGGAAAATAGCTACACCTTTCAAAATGATACTTTGTATCCAACTGTAGTTTGAATAGAAATAAGAGTACATATAGTAATAGTATTAACTTTGGTTATATTTTTATTAGAAACATGTTAGATTGCTTTAAAGGCCATTTCCAGTCCATACTGTGCAGTCTCGGGATTTGTTTACATTTCTGTTTTGAATCTGTTGATACGTTACACTTTGGCAACTGCGTACATGAAGTTTTTGAGTCCACCATTGCGGGTCGTTTTGTTTGGGAGTTTGCAATGAGCTTAAACGTCGGTTTGGAATATTGTCAAGGTTCGTTTACTCTTTCTTATTGTTTTGCAAGGATATTGGATGTCAATAATGAAGAAAAAGGTAAGTTTTTACCAGTAATTTTCATTTTTGATTGTTTACATTTCATTGTGTGAGGCGTTGTGTGAAGCATTTTTATGTGATCTAAATATTTTAAATTTTAATGCATTGTTTATCTAGCTATATCGTTACCTATTATGATACTGTACATAGTCTTTTTCTATTAATTTTGTAATAGTAGGTGTCCCCAATTAGCTCTATGAACTAAATACATAGACACGGTAATAAAGATATTGATTGATTGATTTATTGATTGATTGATTGTGTTAAACATTGCAGGCAGAGATTGCGCAGTATGGACTGGAAATGACCTTTAACTTTTGGGAGAGGAGAAGCTGCTGAAAGAAGAGAATGTGATCTGCTCTATACTGTACAGATTTTGTCTCCTCCCCTCCCCTCCCAAAACTCTCTCAAAGCCTCTGAAGAGGAAAGGAGTTGGGGAGGGGAGGGGAGAACTTAATGATTACCTCCCTGCCCTCTCCCTGAAAGCTGACAACAGTGACCACACAAGCAAACTCCAGTTTCGAACTGTTTATTGGAGTGGACTGGAGGAGGCCGCGAGGAGGAAACAAAGGCCCCCAAGGGAGGGAGGGAGGTTGAGCAATATCTGATCGACTGCTGACGAAGCGACAGACAGAGAAGTGCAAACCAAAGTGGCACGTGACTGGAATGAGACAAGAGGGGGAGGGGGGGGGGACAATTAATGAACTCCTAGTAGGATTTCACCCAATTATTTTTTCTCAGATTTCCTTGGGGTTGAAATTCTTATGCAAGGCACAGAATACGTTTGGCACCAAATGAAAAATCATATTGTATTTTATTGGGAGATGTAACAATTTTATTTACCAAATGCACCAAGGTGTGCAAATGTGCAGTTCGAGAAAATATCCATACGCCCCTCACAAGAGGGATTGGAAATTCTTGGGGGTGGGTTGGAGGGTGGATTTAAAGAAATGTAGAGTAAAGAAATGTATGGGGCTTAATTGGAATTTCCTGAAGGGTGGGGGGGGGGGCATAGAAAAAATCCCTTCTGTGGGGGAGGTATGGATAATTCATGCATGGAACTACATAATCCTCCTAGTCTCCACTGGCATAAAAAAGTGCTGTTCGCTATTATATGTGTCCAGTAGAAATGCATCAGCTTTTTACTACTTCAACTGAAGTTTTGGAAACCAGGTTATACTCTGGTCATATAGGTGTTCAGTTCTTGTGTTAGTTTATCAAAGCAAACTCACATGCAGCCAGGCATAGGTTATCAATTAGTAAAAGTCCTTGACTTACATGTAATACAACAGAAAGGAAGCGGTGGGTCAAAATCATGCTCAGGTACATGTCAATCATGATTCTTTTGCGTAACAAGTCAGTAGCTTAACCCTTTAAGCCCCAAGGGGTCTCCCTTTGCGAGTAAAATTGTCTGGCGTTAGACAGAGTAAAATCTATAAGTCACTCTTGGGGAGTAAAGGGTTAATACATGTATGTTGTAGCACAACGGCACAATGTGATTGAGCCACAAAGAGGATTCAGAAAGCATGGTATGGGCCAAACTTGAATTTCCAGCAGGGCGGAGTGGGAATCAAATGGAACAGAATATTTCCAGAAGCAAATGACATGCTGACTGAAAATATAGGGTATCCCTGATAAATCTGTTCAGCTAAACACAGAGAAATATTGATAGCTTTTTTTTTGTTGTTTAAATCAGCAGGTGTTCTTTGTAGGTGACAGTTCATTTTAACTTGTGCCCTGCATAAAAAACCTGCTGGGTTTAAATGGCAATCAATATCGTTAAAAATGACTGTTTTATTTTGTAGTTTGTAGAGCTTGATGGGTGTTCCTTGACAAGTGAAACTCTTGTTTCACTGGGAAATGGCAAACTAAAAATTAAGGTTTGTGAATAAAGCATTTTTTGTGCAACTGAACACGTGAAATATTTCAAGAATGTTGATTGAGAAGTGACGAATCACAATTAAGCTCAGGACATGCACACAAACTGCAAAACCACAAACTAATTACTTTTGCTGTTCGTGGTTTAGCAACACAATAACATTTCATAAATCTTTCTTGCGTTCATGGTTTTCATAGTTTCATTTCACAGTAATAAATATACATGTAATTATTAAAAAATATATATTTAACAATGGGTGAGTGTGCATGTTCTATCTACTGAGCTATGGAGAACTTATGGTGAGAAGGCCATTTACTTTTTCCTGTTAGTATCAGCAATGTCAAGGTTCCATATTGTGTAGTGATAATTAAAGAACAGTTTTAACTTTAAAGGCAGTAGGCTCGCAGTGTGTCCAGAGAACTACCAAGGAAGCTATAATTATTCAGATTCATAAAGGTCTGTAAAACCAACCCTATTATTAGCAACTGAGTGCTGTATTCCTTTACACTTTTTTTTGCAACTACACTGCTATTTATTTTGGCATCAAAGAACCTGCAGCTTTTCGTTTGATTTGTTTGTCAGTAGCATTTCACTCACTTTCTAGTCGAGAATACGGAACATTTCTACATTTATTATTCAACAAATTGTCACGTGCCCATATACGGTCATGCAGCGATTGTTAACCGTCATCTGTGCTTGACGGGCAGATATTTAACAATTATTCCACGAGCGTCTCCTTCGCAGCCGTTATTAGGGTCGTCACGCAATGCTCTTGTAATAATGGCTGCGAAGGCGACTAACGACCGCGCGTTGGATATCAGATGGAATAATTGTTTTATTAAAAACGCCCCCCAAAAAATTGTACAAACATTGCAAAAACTGCATTCTTTCACGTGTACACGTACCCTATTTGTAGGTCAATGGTATATGAGCTCATATTGCCTCTAAACCAATCAAAACTCAGGAAATGCAATAAACCATAGCTAGTTTTTAATAACCTGCGATATACCTTAAGTAACGATAATTCGACCGAAGTGCCTTAAAGCGCCGCACAAGGGCAACTTTTCTAGCAGTAAAATGCGCTTCGTTAACAATTTGTTGAATAAGAAACAATTATCCTGCTCAATCTTGCGGGATATCGTGTGATTTTAGCCAACTCGGCCTACGGCCTCGTCGGTGGTTTTCGCTGGATAATTGTTTAATATAGCATATTGCGTTTCACCTACCAGTACCTTATACTGCACGATTACAAGCTATTAAACTAAGTAATTTTTTATTTAAAGTTTGCAGATCAGTGAGAGTATGGATTCAGTTATTATGTTTGGTTTTTGTTTTTAGTTGTTGTTTTCTTTTTTTTTTTTTTTTTCAGCTAACTGAAGAGGCAGAGCGCAACGTGAACAAATCACGGGAACTGCTGGACGAGATTGTTCGTGAAAATAAAGGTATACGCAAGCTAGTACTAGATCCCGGCGCCGCCAGTGGTCTTTCAGGCTTTCTGCAAGGTTTCCAAACTGCGCCAAACCTGAGGAGCGTGAGAACGTGGATACAAAAAATTTCTGGGAAACGATGCTCGGTAATTTGAAAAGAAAACCCGACAGGCAGCCTCTTGTTTTTTTGGCGTGACTCAATTTCATTTTTCCACCAAAGACAATTATTTTTAAACAGGAAATAGCACCCAAAAATACTCCAGAATAACTCTCATTCGTAACAGGCTTTGTCATTTTTAAAGCAGAGCGTTTCCTTGTTTTTTTTTTCTGCAGTTGTCTACGGTGTAACGACAGGATTTGGAAAATTTGCAAGTGTGGTGATTCCCCGAGAAAAACTTAAGTAAGTATGTGCGTTTAGACTAAAGAAGCAACGAACGAGCGAACGAACGAGCGAGCGAGCGAACGAACGAACGAACGAACGAACGAACGAACGAACGTTCAAACGAAATAGAGAGCGAAAGAACGAAGGAACGAAAAAACAAACAAACGAAAGAAGGAACGAAAAAAATTTACGAGTGAACGAACTGACCAAATAACGAACAGACGAACGATCGAACGAACGAACGAATTTGGAACGAACGAACGAGCGAAAGAACGAAGCACAACTTGATTGACCACCTGTCCATTGAACGGGTTCTGTAATCAGAACTCGTTTGAAACCAGAATACGTACAGTCGACCAGAAACGACAGGTCTCCGTTTACAGCTATGGGTTATGTTTTTCCAGCTGGAAATGACATTGACTTGTTTGAACGCTAAAGCGAGTAAAATGTTTTAGTGCAAACATCAGTAGCAATGGAAAGTTAGCGGGTAGAGTGAAGTTTTAGCAGACCATATTGTGTTCGTTTAGCTGGGTGTTAGCACACTCTAATCTTAGCTAAAAGAGAAACAATTTAATAATTTTGCAGCACAACGAGGTTCACAATGCAAAAATGGGCGAAGAGGTATAATTTCTTAAACCTCAAGAACCATACTCTATCCAGCGGAACATACTAACATATAGCTATAGACTAACCCATATATAGAGTACGTACCCCAGAAAGGGGTGTTAATCGTTTTTTGTGACTTGCATTCAGGGAACTACAAGTCAACCTTATCAGATCCCATGCCTCAGGTAAGGAAAGATCAACTGAGCTAAATTTGAGCAAAATGTAAAAAGAAGTATCAAACAATGAAAAGTAATGAATCAAACTTCAGTTCGCGGAGGTGGTACCAGTCTCCACTCCCCCTCTTCCTCCCCCCCCCCCCCCCCCTCTACCCCACGAATTAAGTGCATTTGATACTGATGTAATTTTTTCCTTTGTGCTCGTCTTGGTTAAAATTTCTTATCGTTGTTTTCTGGTGCTTCACAAGGTGTCGGCCGACCTTTGTCCACGGAACACACTCGAATGTTGTTTGCACTGAGGATCAACATCTTGTCAAAAGGTTACAGGTTAGTTCGAGTCTCAAATGCATCGCTTGCTCCCTTTAAGAAAGTACAAGAAAAAAACACCAGGAAAAATGCTCTTTGCCCCCAACACCATTTAGTTGCAACCGCTACACTAGAGGACCAATAGAAATTACAAGCTTTCGAGGGCTGCTACCGAAAACAGGGGTTAGTAAGCGTTGTTTGGCAATCCTTTAACTCTGAGCTGCCTCGTACCCAAACGCGTTCTTAATCTTTTGGGGCAAAGGCTTGAGAACGACTTAGGAAGCGCGCAAAGATCTTTGCGTTTGCGTTCACAAGAAACCTTCCCCGAGTTCCTTGAGCGCGTGACATTGAGACGCCTGGGTACGAGGTAGCACTCTGAGTTTATAGGAAACGAATGCACACATTCGACTAAACAAATGGTGTAGTGTGTTGATTATTTTGGCCATTACCTCTTTTAAGTCTATTGTATTTAGTGTCTGAGTTCTACCGAGAACGCCGTAGTGGCAGAAACAAGTTATCAAAATGTTCGTAGTTTTATCATTTTATCATTATTTTTGCGATCAACAGAAGGCTTAACTATCCTCAATTAAAATGACCGTGCTAACATAGTTGCTGAAATGAAAGTAAAATGAAACTTCTCGGGATGTATATTTTCTTATCATATTCTTATTAGTTAAAAAAGTCAATGAAAGCTCGTCTTCGTACAGTAGTTGTTTTCGTAGTCCTACAATTTAAAAGTGTTTATTGAAGAAATTCAAACTAATTTTTAACGTAATGATAATCATTTTACATCAGTGGAGAAATAAACCTTGTTCAGTTCTTAACAATCAATTTGTTTCATCACATTTTGTTGACGTTTCAGTGGAATCTCACTCAAGACGTTGAAACAACTTGTGGCAGCATTTAACGGTACGTCAGCTCTTGTTAAAATACATCACTGGCCTTTTTGGTATATTTACATGGTCTTTAAGAACGACTGGAAAACCAAAACAAAGTGATTACATCAAGAAATGCAGATGTGATTTGTTCGGTTTTTGCTGTTATTGGCTAGACAGTGAGCATGTAACTCGAAATTGTTTCAGCAGCCGATCCGTTGTAAAACGCTCTAAATCTTGCGTTTGTAACAGTTTTTTTTTTTCGAACCATCTTTACTTTGGCTGTGCCTAATTTCAGTCGCGTCTCCTTAAAATGTCCTAATTGTGGGCGACCAGAGGAGCTCGCAACCGTTACCCTAATCTCAACGTTGCTATTACAAACGCTTGCACGGCAGTTTTATGCAGTTTTTCGATTTATTCTCTATTCGAGTGGACTTCCACTAAGAACGTATGGAATGCAAAGAGCGCAATTTGACTACGTGCGTCACGCGTATTTGGACCTTGGATCACGTGAAACTCACGCATAGCAGCCGTGCCAAGCATGCCATTTTCCGCCCCCATTCCGCCCCAAGCGAGTAGCGAGAGTGTTGATCCTCCGATGTGTGTAGCGGGAACATCATAAAGAACTGAAAAACCCAGGTTTAAGCGGTTTACCAACAAAAACTTTCGAAGACATTTGCATTTTGTCGAATGTGGCCTAAAAGATAACACATTCCTTGCGAATAAATGTCCATCCCCTGTAAAACATTATTTGTTACTTCTGTTTGATCGTAACAAATGTTCACCCAGACAAAGAAACAAACCTTAATTAATTCCCTCCTTTTCACGACTACACGTTTAGGCTTTCACTTCACGATTTACAGCCAGACATGATGTCACATTCTGATCACATGTTAACAGCCGAGTCGGTCTCCACTTGTGAAGTTTATCGCTTATAAGTAACCACAATAAATTATTATTCAAATGATAAGGCTGAACACTACATTGATCTCGCCCGCACTACCTAACCTTTAGCTATTACAAGTTGGCGTTCATCCTAAATTAGCCAAACCTGGTGCTTTGAGTAAATGTGACTTCATTGATGCTTGCTATCTGACTGTATGATCTTTGATGTTGTAAGTTTTTTGCACGTGGGTCAAGCCGTTAGCTAACCGCTGATTCGTATGTGGATTTTTAGAATCGTGTCTGCCATGGGTTCCTGAGCAGGGTACCGTGGGGGCAAGTGGTGACTTAGCGCCGTTAGCTCATCTGGCACTCGGTTTCCTGGGCGAGGGACAAATGTGGAGTCCCAAGAGTGGTTGGGCTGATGCTGGCTTGGTTAGTAAAGGAAAAGTGTGCATTTTTTTCATAGGAAATATATAGAAACGTCACGATCCACACCACAAATGACTATATCGTGAGACACACGATAACACTTTTATCTATACTTTATACCACAATGAACAACAACAACCTTTTACGACAGGCAACATATAAACAAACAGGTCCTCTTCCAAGTACTCCTTCATAGCTTCCATTTTTGTATATAAATGATCACCTGGCATACAATGGTGTCATTCGCAGACTTTAAAAGTTGGAACAATACCACATGAAAGTACTGCTCAATAGCTTTCATTTGAATGGTCACACACTAGGATTTCAGAGCCACCTTTTACAACATAATAAACAGTAACACATGAAAAGTAACTCAATACTGCATTTCCAAGTTCCATTTTACCTCTGTTACAAAACGAGTCTAAGTGCGAAACTATGAAAACGAGTTGCTTTGAATGAAAATGAACATACAGGTAAATGAACACTTTCATGCGAATGACTTCGCACTTGTACTTGTTTTGATACCGTTGCAAAAGGAGAACTCGGAAATGGCCATTAGCTTTTCACTTGAATGGTCACACACCAACGTTTATATAAGCCAACGCACAAAATTGTTTCATTTATTGTTCTCCCTTTTAGTATAAATCTACTAGCGTTCTATCACGAATGCCGTTCTCTGATTGGCTACGCTACCCACTATCTATTTAAACAATAGAGTGTTTCTGTTGAGAAACTATCGGCTGATAGTTGTCCCGCGGAAATTTGATGTTCTTAAAACAAATATGCTAGTTTTAAGAACATCAAATTTCCAAGGGGCAACTATCAGACCGATAGTTCCGAGACAAAACCTCTATTTTCTTTTTTGTTCACCACTAAATTTTCTTCCGCGCGCACATTCACAAACTAGCATCTTGAGTTTTTTGTTGCAAGCCGAAACGTACGAATACACGAAAATCAGGTAAGAACCCTCGAAATACAGATAAACCAAATAGCGTTTGATTTTTTACCGAAAGACTGCTTGTTAACAAAAAAATTTTAAGGACGGGCACTATCCATCCGGGTATTTTCCTCGGACGGGCACTATGCACTGATAGTGCCATCCGCGGATGAACACTATCGCGTCACGTGATCAATTTAGACCAATCAGAATCGGAGAAAATTTAGTGGTGAACTATAATCTGTGATAGATGGTGAGTAGCGTAGCAGTGCGGTTGTCGGTAAACCCGGTTGTCAACAAAATGGCGGCCGCTCCTTCACGTTTTTTAAATGTCCGTGAAGAAGATTTAGACAGTTTACTGGTCGAGGCTGTTCCAGAAAAGACAAAAATCGCCACGACTAGTAGATTTATACTAAAACAATTAGATTATTCGCTCTCGATTTCTATGCGTGATGGGGCGAGTTGACTCGGGCTGCGCCCTCGTCAACTATCACGCGATAGAAATCTCGAGCTCATAATCTAATTGATAAATAGAAAATAATCAAAATACTTAATGAACTTCCCAAATGCTTCAACAGATCCTCGAGGCGCATGGTTTACAGCCTCTTCAGTTGCAGCCTAAAGAGGTAAGTTGCCTTGACTATTTTCCCACTCCACTAGATAGACGATTCTCTGCTTCTCGTGAGCCAAAAGGGCTTCAAGTATCGCTCTCCATACAACCGTCTTGTGCCTGGTCATCCAGCTTTCGGCCACTTTTCTCGGTTCCTTTTCACTTTCCTTTTCTCTTTTCATTCATCCCAACCTTACAGTCACATTTCATCTCCATTCTCAACAGATGCCCGTCCTGAGTTCCATCTTCTCCTTCGAAACTCGTCATTTATCTTATTCACGCTTGCTATCCCCCCTCCCCTCCCCCCCGTCTCCACATGACGCTAAAACCTTTGAGCTCTCTTCTCAAGCATTAAATGCTTCTTCTCTTCAGGGACTTGCTCTGATTAATGGAACTCAGTTGATAACTTCTCTTGGCGCAGAAGGTGAGTCTTCAAACCAGGGACTTAGCGGTATGCAAATGCAAAATTAAGCAAATTGGCATTTCGTAAATCGCGAATGTATTCAGATAAGGCCTGTGCTAGGAGGTATACGTCTCTCGGGGAAAACCGTCCTAAAACAATTTAGTTAACATCTGTCGTATTCTCAACTAAGCACTGTAGCTACAGCTTTGAGAAAGACGGGAAAAACCTCGAGGAAATACCCCCCTCCACCACAACCTCCTGGCGGGGAAGGACGGAAATGAGAACTTTTCTATGTTTTGTTTTTTCGCCTCTTAGCTGTGGAACGCGCTCGGTTAATAGCCAAACAAGCTGACGTCATCGCGGCCATGTCACTTGAAGTGTTGAAAGGAACATCGAGAGCTTTTGATGCCTGTAAGTAAAACAGTGTACACAAACACCGTTCGTTTGACAGACGATTTGCTGACAACGTCTTGATTTGCTTAAAACCATTAGTAATCCATCGAGTGCGCCCGCACTTTGGTCAGTGCCGGGTAGCAGAGAGACTGCGCTCTCTACTTCACTCAAGTGTGTATCCTTCTGAGATCGCAGGTAGGTCTGAGGGGGGAGGGGGGAGTGGTGCAACGATTTGTCATGCATTTGATTTTACGAACAAAAAAATTTTCTCAGGAGGTTGACGTTAAAAATTGCACTTGTATGAAGTGATCATGGCTAAGTGGGAAAACATTACATAATGCATCAAACGCGAAAGACTGTTTCATCGGGATATCCAAACATCAAGAAGAGAGTTGAAAATACGAAGCGTAGCGGAGTATTAGTGAAAAATAATCGAGGTGTTTGATAGCTGATGTAACAACAACAACAACAACAATTTATTTACAAATTTAAAAGAAGGATATAAGGGCTTCTCCCGGAATAGCCGCAAAGCTAGTCGAGGCGGGGCAAGATGAGCACGAGAAACATAATAGAAAAGGCAAATCACAATAAATTACAAACATACCGGAAACGGAAAAACTTAGCTTTACAAAAAAAAACCGCAGATTTAAGCTATACAACAAAATTAAAGTAGATTACATGTCGTTTTTATTATTATTATTATCAAGTGTTTGATATATCGTCTTAATCGAAACAAAAACTAAGGGGTAAACGGAGAAACAAAGTCGTAGAAATCTATGTTAATTAAGAATGGGTATCCAAATCTTCTTTGCGGTTATGATTTTCTTTGTTTTAACGTTTTTATTCGTTTATGAAGTTGATTTATTTCTCTTGTATTTGTGTACAGAAAGTCACAGATTCTGTAACCGCGTCCAGGATTCGTACACTTTGCGGTGTTGTCCACAGGTAGGTCATATGTCAAATAAATCTGTACCCCGGTTGTTCAAAGAGTGGATAACGCTATCCTCCGGACAAATCACTATCCAGTGGATAAGTGTTGGCAAAACAAACTGCACTATCCACTGGATAGTGATTTATCCAGTGGATAGGGTTAACCACCCTTTGAACAACCGAGGCCAGAAGGATAGAAAGAGAAAACAGCTAACGGGAAGCCTTCGTTATCAAAGATCGCGTCTTCCTTGTGCTCTGTTCCTTCTTCTCTCGAGACCTGTCTGCAAGTCTCATCCTCGTCCCCAGGCTATCTTCTTTTCGTCACTAAATGGAGAGAGCCTGGGAACGAGGCTGGTAACAACCAACCAGAGATAATGCACGGATCTCTGTACACCGACATCATGGAATTTTTAACTGAGGTAGAGACTACATCGTTCCTTCAGCGAGGAAAGTAGGAAATCATAAATATTCTTGTTCTTCGGCCATTCCAACTTTAAAAGGAAAAGAATGCGTTGTCTATTGATAATGTTTGTAACCGCCGTTTGTTTTCCTTTCAAAGTAAGACGTCTCTTTACGTAGTTTTTTGGTCTACAATCTACAATTTATTTTCCAAATATAAGCCTGATTTCTTTTGATTATAACATAGCGAGTTTCAATTGAGTGTCTTAAAACCAAAAACAAAGTAATTACTTTGCCCAATCACAGAGGACGGAGACAATCCAGTAAACCAATCAAAACTCGCAATAATTACACGTAGCCGACTCAAAGCGCGGGAAAACGTGCTCGCGCGAGTCACGATTGGTTTTAGTTTTACTTCTGACTGGTTGAAAACGTGGCGCGAGATTTTTAAACCAATCACTTAGCGTAGCAACAAACGCAGAATTACTTTGGGCACTGGAGTGAAAACCGCTCTAAACCCCGTCCAAAAATGCGTCACTTCAAAACGCAATAGGCCTATAGGCAGAAATAGGCTTGTAGTTCATTTAGACAATGTCACGTTATAAGTTATCTTTTGTTCATTTGCTAGGTCCATGGGGTTGTAAACGACACCATCGACTTCGTTCAAGACGTAATTACAACAGAAATGAACAGTGCCACGGACAACCCAGTATCCTTTGACACCTTCATCACTTGTAAAGTGATGAGCAAGTTGTGTTCTATGACTGCGTCTTTCCCGGGGCCGGGGGCTATACGGGGGCGTCTCGCTGGATAGGGTATGGTTTTTGACCCCTCAGTCCTGAACAGGGCATATAATTCAAGCGAGTCTGTCCTAATCAGGGTATATTAAAGGGACACAGTCAAACCAAATATGAAAAATAATATCATAGGATGAACAAAAGAACAATCCAAAAAAGGTTTTCAGTAAACAATTGAAAATCGAGCGAAACACCGGGATTATTGAAGCGGATTTCTACATGTACTCGACACGTACCTTCGATTTCCAGTTCAGGTAAACTTTTTTCAAAGTGAGAAAACTAGCGTCCAGGTCAGCGCGGTCCCAAAGCTGGCTGTGTCCCTTTGAGGAATCGTCCTAGAGAGGGTATGCCTTCATGACTTTTTAGACATGTTCAAAATCAGAAACGTTCGTCAGTATTTTTTCAGCCGGTCATCAGTCAACGTTATATCATTTTCAGGATTAGATATTAGCGCTATAGTATAAAAAACGTTTTTCTTTCTCCTAAAGTTTAGATCGACCAATTTAAGGGGGCTTCGGTACGCTACGCCGGGTGGCAATTAAAATACATTGGAACGCCATCAAGAGGAAGATATACAATAAGCAGTACAATGGCTCTGCAGTGCAGATTTTTCAGGCGAAGGTTTAGCCGTCTACTTCTGAATGCGATGTGAAATTATCGAATTTTATGTGTTTTGAATAACGTAAACATCAACGGCTGACTTTTCGTGTTGCTATTTGCAACTCAGAGCGTGGGAGGCGCAGTGGCCTAATGGTTAGTGCACTGGACTCCGGATCGGACGGTCCGGGTTCGAGCCTCTAGCCGGGTCACTGCGTTGTGTTCTTGGGCAAGACACTTTACTCTCACAGTGCCTCTCTTCACCCAGGTGTAAAATGGGTGCCGGCGAATTTACTGCTGGGGGGTAACCCTGCGATGGACTAGCAACCCATCCAGGGGGGAGTAGAAATACTCTCTGTCGCTTCATGCTACAGAAACCGGGATAAGCTCCGGCCTGATGGGCCACTAGGCCCGGCAGCAGACTTACCTTTTTTACCTTTATTTGCAACTCAGAGCGCTTTCTCTCTAGAACTATTTCTGAAACTGATGGGTAAATAGAATAGATTAGATAATTGAGAGATTCTTGTGAAACTGATATCAATATTGTCTTTTAAAGAATTCCCTTAATTCTACCCAACAGACCTTTAGCATAATAACATAAAGGAAGCTAAACTAAAGTAATATCAAATGCAATCTCGTTCAGAAGGACCTCCTTAACTCGATGTAAAATAGATAGTTTTCGCGGATCAAGGAGAGGTCATTTCAGGTGGAAACTTCCATGGCGAATACCCTGCCAAGGTGTGCTTAGAGTGTAATTAGTTATACGCGGATTTGCTGAAAGGAAACCTCGGAATTTTCTTACTCAGAACGTCAATGCCTTAAAAGAGTAGTCAACCTTATAAAGCATGTAATTTTGGAGGAACAATGGACTGTTGTTGTTCTTTATAGACCTGCACCATATACCGCTAAAACGATCAGTACATTGTTCATGTCATAAACGAGTTTCTGGTGTTATGAGGTCTGATGTTTTACAGTCACACATTTTCACTCCCAATAACAAGCACTGTCACGACTATAACTTCAACAATTCAACATCCCAAAAACGTGTTTACACCAATGGAAACCTGCGAACAGTGGTCAATTTTTGATAAAATTACAATACCAGTGTACTGAAGCTAAATATGGAGTGATATCACAGTGATACCATCAAGAACTTTAGATCTCAACTCGAAAAGGTCTGCTGACTTTTTCAAGTTCTGTCTTTGTGATTTTGAATTGATGAAAACTATTTTCGGTCGCCCTCTCCCTTCAATAATTTGCTTGATGTCCATCTATTTATGTTTAAGGAGCATTTTCTGTATGGGTGAAAGAACATATAGTCATAATTTTGTGGCCGTTTTGCTAAAAAACTGAAGCTGCAAAAATGTCCGTGACAGTGTTCCTTCGAGGTCTCTCGATACAGTTTTTGCGGGCCATATCTAGCATTTTCAGTCAGCTTCTTAGCATCGAACTGATATCAAGAATTACAGTAGTTAATTCTTCTTATCCTTGACACCGATATAAACAGAAAACCTCGAAATCAGTAAAACTTGACTTTTGTGCGATACAGACTACGTAGCAACAAGCTAATAACAGTATCTTAGGCTATATTTTATTGCTAATAAAACATATAAGAATTAAAAAAAATCTATATGTTTTACCAAGGCGAGTCTTACCGGATTGTAACTCTCCGTTTGTTTATGTGTTAGGTATTGGACTACCTAGCTATTGGTGTACACGAGTTGGCAAGTATGAGTGAAAGGAGGACAGAACGACTTGTAAATCCAGGTAATCCTGAAAAATGAGTTGTGGTTGCTTCAGATTTTAATTACATTACAAACTTTTGGGGTTCGACAAAGGTTGTCCTGAGAATTGGCTAATCCCAAGTTGCTATTAAAGTAATCTGTTATCAGATAAACGTCATTTGGCACTTCAGACATGAGAAGAAATCTGAGTCGTGTCAGCCTGATTCTCAGGTGTCTGACGTCGATCGCGTTCCCCTCCCTTCCCATCTCGCTTGTTTCGAGGGGAAACGAATGGGCCGCGATCGACCTCGGGTGGACTTCTGAGAATCCGGCAGGCTCTGAAGGCGAGCTGTCTCGTCTGTCTTTTGTTGGACCGCCGTTACTGGGGCCAAGATGGCTTCTGTTATTTTGTTTTGTCTCTAGTAACAGTGGTCTCAAGACCTGGATAAGACGGCACCTTTTCTTCACATAACTTTTTTATGTTTTTAGCCCTCAGTGAATTACCAGCATTTCTCGTCAAGGAAGGAGGTCTTAATTCGGGTAATGACGATTCGTTTTCCTGGTTGCTTGTTTTGCTTTGTCTCTCTTGCTAGTTTAGTTTATCCGTGCGTTTGCTTGTTTTAATGGTCTGTTTCGTATACTCCACTACTCGATCAGTACGTTTGTAACAGCGAAGCACGCTAGTGACGTCATGACTCAGACAACACTCAGAGAAACAATCGGAGTGTCGGATTTTGAAGATTTCTTCAAGCGCGAAAGCCGGTGTTCCTAAAACGCTTTTAAAACGAAAACGTCGCCTACATGCCCTCTGTTTCTTTCAGAACGCGCTTATATTTATCGAGTCTCGCTGGGTCTATTTCTGGGCTTCCCGCGATGGTTCGTAATTCACATTGAATTAAGTCATCTGTTAAAGCGATTTTCTTTTGATTGTCGTAACAGAAAAATCAAAGTATTCATTTTGGCCAATCACAATGGACGGAGACAATCGAGAGAACCAATCAAAACTCAAAGCAATATCGTGTAGCCGGCTACACGAAGCGCTGGAAGGCGTACGTGAGAGAATCACGACTGGTTTTGGTCTTACTGCTGATTGGTTGAAAAAGTTGCGCGAGATCACTGAGCATAGTAACGCAAAACCAAAAGCAAAAACCAATAGACCATATTCACGATAGCCGCCATATTGGTTTTCATATTATAATGCAAATTAGCCACGTTGTCTTCCAGAAGGGCAAACATTGAAATGATGCCGTTTATCGGAAAATCGGACGGTCTAAATAGTAAAGTATCTGCGGTAAAGCCACATTTGAGAGCCAACTGATGGAATAATATAAAAGTGCCACAATTGCGTTAAACTTAGAGTATTTAAAGCGCAAAACAAAAACCAAAGCATGGCTATAACAATAATTATCAGACATGATGAGAAACCAGCTGAAATTTGTCGATTTAGGCTTGTTTGCCCCCTCACAAATCACGTACCTAATTTGCATTACAATGTGAAAACAAACATGGCGGCTGTCGTGAATAAGGTCTATTACTTTCGACACTCAATTAACTGTTAATATATCATTTTCTTCATACCTCTTTTTAGGTTTCATGTTAGCGCACTGCACAGCGGCATCTTTGGGTGAGATACAGTTATGAAAATTATTCTGCTTCCCGAAACAGATTTGCTCCTTATAACTCCAATCAGGTCGATCTTACTAGCTGCCTTGGAATCCTAGTTTCAGAGAACAAAGTCCTTTGCCACCCCTCCTCAGTAGATTCATTGCCCACGGCAGCTGGCCAAGAAGATCACGTGTCTATGGGAGGTTTTGCTGCGAGGAAAGCTCTTAACGTTGTGAGGAATGTGGAGAAAGGTAAGCTTTTTTTCTTGGAATTCATTTTTTTTTTCTTTACAACGGAAAAGGTATACCAGAAAAAAAGAGGTTAGTTTTCCCTATTTTTCTTTGGTCACTCTCTTTCTATGCGGTTCCGAGGCTACATTGACGCAGTCGGAGTCAACACTGACAGCCAAAATTGTCCTGTTCGCGATCACCTTATAAATGAAGAAAAATATGAAATTACGAAAGAAGCTAAGAGATCAAATTCCATCGATTCATTGTAGACCCGGTGTGTTTAATACTTGTGCTTATAAAAGAACGTTTTTTAATTTTCTGAAGTAACAATCTTTATTGTTTTCTGTTTTATTCTCAGCGCTTGCAATTGAATTACTGGCTGCTTGTCAAGGAATCGAGTTTTTGCGGCCTTTAAAGACAACAGAACCTCTTGAAGCCGTCCATTCACTCGTGCGGAAAGTTGTGAAGTAAGGTCGTGTTAATGATATACTTAAGGAAGACCAAGAAACAACGTAATCTATCTGGCCAATCGCAAAAGACACAAAATCCATTGAAGCAATCAAAACTCAATGTTAATCTGTGATATGAACGTAGCTGGCGCGAAGCGCGCGAAAACGTGTGCCAACGTGCCTCTGCTTCAAAACGAGTCAAAAGGCTGCTTTTCACTAGCGCACAAGCATAAACATAACGACATAAGCACGAGCTCAAGAAGAACAAACACACTTGTTTTTTCTCACGTTTTTTTTTTCACTAGGAATCACCGCGACATAAGCATAGGACATGGAGTGTCCGTTCTTCTTTGTGCTTATGCTTATGTCGTTATGCTTATGCGCTAGTGAAAACTAGCCTTGCTTTAGTTATAAATGGTATTCTCTGATTGGTTAGATCAAATTGCGTAACGCAACGTTAACAGTCTCAATGTTTGGTCGAAGTTATGTGTTGTCGCGCGAAAATCCGTTGATTATCGTGCCATAGTCAGTACTTAAGTGAGTGTTGTCAAAAATCATGATTTTAACAACATGATCGATCAAAGTTTATTTTTCATGTTATGTTGCAAGTTTTGCGAAAATGGTTTCAATTCTTGTTCTCGTTTTCTTCCATCGGTATAGCCACTCCGCTGCACCTCGTTGACTATTCGCTGTTTCTACAAAACACTCCATCTCGTATTTCCAGCATGCAAGATCACGAGCTCAACAAGCCTAGGACTAAAACAGCTCATATTACACCCAATCCCGAAAATTGAAATTTTAATTGTTTCTCTGTCTTGAAGGGCTTGGGATCGAGATCGTTACATGGCACCCGACATTGAAGCTGTGTTGAAGCTACTGATGGAAGGCAAGGTAAATATAATCTCTCTATTTTCCTTTTTTCAATTTTCTTTTCAGAAATGACTCATGATCACAATAAGTTTTTCCAATGTCCTGGATAGGTTGTTACTTTCGCGCGAAAATTCAATGGAAGTGAGGCTCAAGTTGACTTTTGTTCTTAAACTAAAACGTTTCTGGGCGCTATCATGTGAAGGTAACGCCAAGCCTCGCTTTCATGCAGAGGCCTGGTTGCATATCACGGAACTGCAAAAGGGTCTAATTTCCCTCAGATAATCCCATAAAATCTCCCGGCGCAGCTCATGGCTCGTTTCCAGTGGGAGCTGTTGAGCGCGCTAAGATGGCCAATCTTTCTTTTCGCAGAGAATATGTGACTACTCGTTAGTTGTTCATTTTGTTTGACATTGTTTTGTAGGTCTGGGAAGTGGCATCACCGTTTATGACACACTACAACAGCACCATGAAGTGTAACCAAATGTCCAGCGGTATATTCTCGCCAACGGCAAGCTCCGTGTCTGACAGTTTTCCCCCAGAAAAGAAGATTAAGCTAAGCCAAGAGTGATGGTTTTAGAACGCTTTGCCCGCAAATCTCGTGTAGGGCCAACAATTCTTTAAATCCAAGCTGTAAATTTGCTGGAGAAAACGTTTCGTATATTTTACAATTATTCCATGAGCCCGCGTTGGATATGAAGTGATAAAATAACCAACGAGCGCGTAGCGCGAGTTGGTTATAATCACTTCATATCCAACAAGGGCGAATGGAATAATTGTTTTAGTAAATTCTCAAACCGGGTTTTGCCGCCGATTTTTATTTCCACAATTTTACAAAGCGTAAAATAAAAACTTGGCGCACTATTTTCCATATGACGTAAAACTCCGACTATTGGCTCATAGTCGGAGTTTTTTAGCCAATCAAAAATCTAGAAATGCAATAGTCGAAGCTGAGAATATACTAAAAAAAAAATAGCCTCCATTTGGCGCGGATATATGCACTGATATTTGTCCGCGGGTATTATCTGTTCCGAGAGAAACTGATCTGCTTCAAAATATTGCTAGTCTGTTCTAAAACTTCAGTTCTCTTGAGTTAAATAATTTACTTGGTATGAAAACTAAACGCGCGAACGTAAATCGCAAAATTCGAAAACAGACGAATATCACTTGGGAGATATTATTTATTATTATATACTGGTCATTGGATAATACAGTTCAAGAGTTTTCATTGGCTTATCCATCATGGTCTATGAGCAACTACACCATGTTCTACAGTTATAGCATGCGCGCGGGTCAGCTCAAAATTTTGAAGATATTTATCTTTTGGGGGCGTTTATTTTTAACAATTCAATTATTCCACTCGCCTATTCGTATGCCGGGTCAATATTATGTTTTGCTGTTAAACCCATTCACGGTTACAGTGTGCAGAATCTGGTCTTGTCTGTGCTAATTGTTGTTGTTGTTGTGCCACATGAAACAATATATACTCATGGGCATGTGGTTTACAAAATATTAATATTCTCTCAAGACATTTATATTTAAAATGTAATCAAATGTTCTGTAAATTCCGTTTGAAGCCAGCGGAACTCGTTTGCTAAGAAGCTTTTACTGGTTTTACTGACGGAATTAAAATATTTTATAATCGTTTATTTGTTCCAGAAGTAAATTACCTGGTCACTTAAACCTGCGTAGACAGCAGGATAAGAGGCTATGGCCACACATAACCCGTACTTGTATGTACTATTTATGGTATTAAATACACTTTCCTTCTAAATGAACAATTGTTTCGTTTTTTATTGTCAAATATGTGCTTGTACCGAATCTCCATACGAACATGCCCATCTCCGAACGACGACACGTTTCTAACTAATTATATAAATAAATCCCGACAGATGCGTCGAGGTATTTAAAGGAGCAATGTCACGATATTTTGAGTTATTTCTTCGACAACCTAAATTACCCTTAAAATGTAGGAAACCTAAAACTAATAGTTTGCTAAGGAAGAAAAGCACCAAAGGAGTGATACTAAACAAAAAAGGAACAAGGATGGCTGAGGATGGAGAAGATTGAAACGGATTGGAAATGACGATTTTGAAAAATTTAGGCTAAATTTTTTTTAAAGTGCACGAACGATGACGTAGCTCCTTTAAAATGGCAATTAACCATAAGTAAACTATAGCATGATGGCCGCGCGGTTACCTAATCGTTTGAGCACTGGACTCCAGATCGACTGGTCGTTTTGTCATTCTCGTCCCCATAGCCCTTTCCGTTTCTCTTAGCCGGCGGGGCCTTGGCATGAGAATATTTGCCCGAGAAGCGAAGCTTCGAGGGCAAATATGCTAGTTTTAAGAACATCAAATTTCCAAGGGGCAACTATCAGACCGATAGTTCCGAGACAGGAACACTATATTGTCTTTATTGTTCCCCACTAAATTATCTTCCGCGCGCACATTCACAAATAATGAGATTTTGCTGCACCCCGAAATGTACGAATAAACGAAAATCAGACAAGAAACCGTCCAAATACAGATCAATAAAATAGCGTTTGAATGTTTTTTTTTTAAACGAAAGACCGCTTGTTTACAAAAAAAATTCGCGGACGGGCACTATCCATCCGGGCATTTTACTCGAACGGGCACTATGCGCTGAAAGTGCCCTCCGCGGATAATTTAGACCAATGAGAATCGGAGAAAATTTAGTGGTGAACTATAATCTTTATTATTGTTTTGCAAGGATATCGGATTTTAATAATGAAGAAAAGGGTAAGTTTTTACCCGTTTACATTTCATCGTTTGAGGCTTGATAAACAGTGCAGGCGGAGATTGCGCAATACGGACTGGAAATGGCCTTTAAAATAACGCATTCTTCTAAACTTGACGTTTCGTATGCTAGTCCGCATACATTTTCAAATGCATAACCGTTAAAAAAATTAGGAAAGATATTTATACAATTACATTGGAGCCTGAAATAATGCATTTCATCAATTAATTTACAAAGTTAAAGTAGTCCAAGAAACGTACCTTTTTAATTTTTTTGGTTCTTTGATACTGGTGCTGACCAAAACAAGCGCGGTCTCTTGGAACATGGAACTAGTGCCCAGGATCTACTCGTGATCATTGAAATAGGGTGGCTACCAAGGCGTGACAAAGCAAATATCTTTATGTTGCAAATTGAGGTGTGAATTTAGTGCGGAAAGGTTGACGAAGTACTGTTCCCTTTGAGGATGGTATGACTAATAATTGACGGTAAGATAATTTTAATAGTCTAGGTCAGAAAGAAATGTTTTTATGAGGAATATCCTGTCTGCTTTGTTCCCACAAATTCGTTTTGTTTGCAACTATAAAGGTGATGTATTGTACATGGGTTTTTATTACGACATACACATAAACAGCTTTTGTTTAAATTTCACCACAGCTGGGCGCTATGTAGCCAGGAAAATAGCCTCAGCGTTTTCCAGGTCTAACAGGCAAGCCCGATCGTCAGAAACTATGGATGAATCGGCCGCTGTACCCAAACCCTCATCACAGAAATATTCATCGCCAGCCTTCACGGGCAGTGATAACCAAACATCTGCTTACGAACGGAAGAAAACTGAATATTCTGATGGGACTGTCAGTAATGTAAATGGAGAAGGGCCTGCGAGACAGAGAGTATTTTGATCAGGAGACAGGCTTTGATAAAAGATTTGTCATGTTTATATATTCGCTGTGGCTATATGCCCGGCAGCCGGGCAGGGTCTTCAATGGACTAAATGCCCGGCAGTCAGAAATTTTCACATAATTTCCACTGAACGGTTCTTTCAAACTTCTTGACGGTTTTACATGTTTTCTTAGAAATACCGAGCGAGCCCTAAAACAATGTTGGTTTACTATCTGCCGAAAAAGCTGAACGCGGGCATACTATAAAATCGCTGTCCGCTCGACACTTAGAAAATTTCGGCTCAGCCCGGTAGTTCAGAAATTTTTACAAATTCTGGCAGAAAGTCTTATTCAAACCTATTGAGAATATCTGATGTTTGCTTAGGAATGCCAAGCGATTCTAAAACTTATTTTGGTTTCGAAGTGAACG
>OX393574.1:11801917-11904417 GCA_947652115.1 Blastomussa wellsi
GCCATATAATTTCAGATTTAAGTTACATGCGTTTGCTCAATAGCGTGAGGTCTTTGGCTAGATTTTAATTAAGCTAAGCACCTACCTATTGCCATCTAAGAAAGTTCTTGATTAGTCTTCAACAACAACTTTGTGGCCTCTTTTCAACAACTTCTGTTATTAAATGGTCAATCAAAATGTAACAACTTATTGTTCATTCACAGGTTGAGACCTGTGAAATTTTTGTGCAATTGAATGGCGAAATTGACAATTTACCATCTCCGGACGTGAGATTTTCCATGTTTTGATTGGCCGGTTCAAACTGAAGCCAGAAAGTTGTCACCATGATGTCAAAACATCTATAGGCAAAAACTTTCTCAAGTGGCAATAGCTCAGTGTGTTGCACTTAAAGTGTTGTTTTCAGAAATTTCCAGTAGGAACATTAGAACAAACATGGCTGCAATATTGCAATGCTTGAAAATAATCTTGCCATAAAAGTGCGATTAAGCCTCAAGGTTTCTTTTGTGTCAGATTTATTAATGGAAACTAATACTGGGGATAACCATGTGAAAAACTAGCATCCTACATAGCAAAAATAGAGATAAGTGCCAGCCCGATGGGTGGCAAAGTTTAAACAGACCTTTCCTCCTATCTCCCGGGGGAGGTTTTAAGAGACCTTCGAGAGTGAGGACTCGAAAGAAGTCTAAGAGGGGGCTTAAGAGAACTTTCATGGTAAGCATTATGAATGTATGTTTTGTAGACTAAATAAGCGCATGTTCCATACATTACCAGGGTTTTGCTTAGAAGGGGTGCACCACTAAGGAATGATGTAACTGACAGGTGATGTAAGCAGAATACTTGTTATATTAGAAAGAGGCAAGTCACCTCAGGGGGTGGTGCGCACCCCTTGCACCCTCCCCCTAGATCCGCCCCTGATCATGTTGATTTGCTTAATGAGATACAATTTTTCAAGTTTCTGTTGTTCTAGGCTTCTTTCTATGAAGTTGACTGCTGATTTGTGTTATGCGGAATGATATGTTGTCGATCGTTGTTTATTTGTTCCAACTGGTGTTGATGACGGGATTGCTACAAACTTTCTTTTTGCAGAAATGTAGCTTTACTTGAAGAGATAAATATTCCCTCCAGTTGTTAGCATTAATCAGTGTTCATTGCAAGCCACATAATGGTAGACTAATCAGCCATAATGCAAGCCAGGAATGAGAAATATTAACAGATGTATCCATTTATACAGTCACCATCAAGGGACCATTGAAAATGTGTATGTAGACTCAATAAAACATGGGTTAATGTCAGAGTTTAGAAACAATGTAGTGACAAGTTGTCTGTATTTTGATACAGTGTTCTGTTAACACTTTGTGTTATTTTATTGCTGATCCCATATGTATCTCTCCCCCCCCCCCCCCACCCCCCTCTGCCTTTTATCCCTGGCGGAGACGGCACTGTGCTGAGAGTGCTCATCTCCCACCAATGTGGCCAGGGTTAGATTCCCAGACTTGCGTCCTCATACCCCCGGCTCGTACTCCTTTGTGCGTCGTGTGAGTTTGTTGTTGGTTCTCGTTGCACCAAGGGCTTTTCTCTGGGTTCTCTGGTTTTCCTCCCTCCACAAAAACGCACACTTCAAATTGCAATTTGCTTTGGAATACATACCTCCACGAGCTTATAGCCTTGAAAACATATCCTAATCTCGAAGTTGCTATTACAAACGTTACCCCTTGACTTGATTTTGCAGTTTCCTTTTTTTTTTATCCTTCATTCATTCAGTTGCCTTGATGTGTTTGGAAATGAATCAACTGCTACACAAGCACATTATCAGTTATAACACTATTAAATTCAGAATGCATGAATTAGAAATCATTCTAACCTGTTTTTCAATCAATCAATCAATCAATCAATCAACTTTATTTAAAACACGGTAAATGGCTCAGCAAGCTGGTTTTCAGACATGTCGTGTAAGAATTACAAGATATAAATGCTAAAAATTCCAAAAATTACAAGATATAAATGTTAAAGGACTAATAAGCTAGGCATAACTTAGCGCTAAAATATTATTTAATAACAAGGAAATTTTAGTAATAATTAGTAACAATCATAATTTACTCTATAATAACACGAAACAAGCAATGTAGAAATGGGTCCTAACGATGTAAAATGTGTCCTAGGATATCGCACTTAAAGCTTGCAAGATCCCTTATCTCACGTATTTGGTTTGACAGTTTGTTCCAAGCATTTGCACCTCGATAAGAGAAAGAACGTTTAAGAAAATTCGTTTTAGGTTTTTACTTTGGTGTGGTTTAAAAAGAGAAGACGTTCATGTAAAAATTCATCTAGCAATAAATATTTTATAGCTGATATTTTTTCCTCTGTCATTGAGAACCTGCCTCAAATAAGCCGGAGCGGAAAACGTTAAGAAAATTGGAAGACATAGTTCGCGTTGGTATGAAACCTCAAATTTACAGACGTTTGAATGGTGGATGGTAACTTTTGTTACCTACCCCACCCACCGAAGGAACCCCCCCCCCCCCCCCCCAAGTCGTCTAAAAGCAGGCTCGGGTCATCTATAGCGCCTGTGACATATAGAACTCGCGTTTTGCATCTCGCTGGCGATATTTAAGGTTGTAATCAGCGACTGAGGTCTCTGCGATAAGTCACTCTGTGTACGTACTGATCCAAAACAAGTCTCGGGTTTGGATTTTGTCGCTTTTCTCGCTTCAAGATAAGCCATGATCTGGTGAATTCACCGTTAGTATCAACTCATATAACACGAACAGAAAACTGTCACTCAACAATGTAAAGTTTGACCTTGAAAACAATTCGAAGTTGAACGTTTTGAGTTGTTGGCGTTTGAAACTGCCTTATTTCCCTAAGTTTTACATTGTTCCAAATGCTTGAGACTTTCTAATTATCATGATTTTTCAAGTACTTCTTTGATAAACTCTCCTTTTAAATTCGTCACGATGAATTCGCCTATCGTGGATAGATTGCATTCTAGTTCTTCGTGTTCTAAATACAATTTCTTTAAAATCAAACAGCCGCGAAAATCTCATGATCGAGTGAGAAGAGATGAAAGCGCCGCAGAAAAAATAACGCTTGAGACCAAGGCATATTTTGCGCTGTTTTTCGCATCTCGCAGGACAAATCACGTATGAGGGCAGACTGACTGCTTTTAAGTTTGTAGTCAACGACAGGTCTCTCTGACAAATCGCTCCGTGTTTCGTCCAAATGAACGTAGCAAGAAAAATTCTCCCAAAGCGATTATACAAAGGTTCTTTTGTTCCCGACAACATGTCGCTGTGACTTTTCGTCCTATGTTTTTTTTTTTCGCGCTAAATGGCAAATCTCACTGTTAACATTTACTGCTGAAACACGCTATCCGAACAGCTGCTTTGCGAAGAACTAAAAATTACGTTGAATTTCTCCTGTTGGTTTATATTTACAACGCTTTGAGGAAAATAGAAATATTTTAAATATTAAACCGCCAAGATAGTCTTACATTAATTTTCCGTTTGTTGATCCCAGGAAAGCAGCCAAGATGGTAGAAATAGTTTTCGTGAAACTACGGCAGCAATATATCGATGAGGTATCACGTTTTCAAATTGCAAAAACTTCTTCGCTCCCTTCTACCTTTTCGTAATGAAAGAAAGGATGTTGCAGTTGTTTTTTTTTTTTCAGTTCTCCTTTTCTTATTGAGTCCTGAAACGAGAGCGGAAAAACAATTAATTTCCCTGCAAATAGCCTGTGTAGTTATTATGCTGCCTCAGACCACTCCAAAAGTCTTTCAGGAAATTAGCTTTTCCACTAAATTTCCGTTCTCTCAATTAAGGCGATTTCTTTGTATTGCATTGTACATCCTTTACTGCGCGGATAGTTTAATTTAAGCGTTATTTGCGCGCACACCAACTGACGACAAAAAGGCGGCTTTTCCAAGGGGAATATTAATTTTGTTTACAATACTTGTCTCGACATGAGCGCTTTGACAATTTCTGATCACTTCTGAATATTTAAATGAATAATACATGAAGTAAAATCAGTGCATACCGCCTCAAGAGGTTTTTTGACAAAGCGTTTTCAAGCTGGCTTCATTCTGCAGTCAGTTGAAAATCTCCTTCATTTACTTATTTTACAATTGTTATGCTTTCTTTCCTTGAGCCATTATAATTACTACAGACTACTAGCCTTACTTTCTGACGTCTTCTTCAACACGCTCAACAACCTCGTTCCCAGGGTCTCTCTCTTCCCCACAGCTGAAGACGTCTGAAATCGCCGGATCTGCACTCAAGTGTATCAAAGATTCCATTCATGTATACTGAAGATGGGCAATTAAGAAAACACTTAATAAAAGTTTTCTAAGGAAATGGCATAAATGTAAATTTCACTTGATAAAATCCTTATCAAGTGATTTTAAGTAATGTGTCAACCGCAGGAGGAACGCACTGTTATCTTGACCAATGTTAATTTAGCCTTCAACTGACGAATGTATTTCCAGCTGAACTCATTTAAGAATAGAAGCGAAAACAAGATAAACCATCTGTATCACGAAGATTCAGTTAACGAGCTAAAATGAATCACACCGCAGACAACACCACTTTCCTTAATAGTTGCGATTACGCATTTCTTCCACTAAATCCTGCAAAGATATCCCCGGCTCTCCATGCTGTATTTATCGTCAGACTCGTCGTTAACGCTCTCACCTGTCCTCTCATCATTTTGCTGAACATCCTGGTGATGGTGGCAGTGAAAACCAAACGACAGCTCCGCACCAAGTCCAACATAGCAATCGCCTGTTTAGCCTCAACTGACCTCGTGGTAGGAATAGTTGTTCAACCTTTGCAGATCGCTTGCAGTATCTTCCTTTTCCAGGGAGAAACTGACTTGTATTGCAGTCTAGCCGAGATAGCAAATGTCATTACCGGAAAATGTCTTTTAGGCTCGCTGTATCATTTACTTCTTATAAGCGCTGAGCGTTATGTCGCGATAAAACACCCCTTCGCACACGAGGAACACGAAACGGAAAGTCGTATCATCATAGCCTCTGGTTTGGCCTGGGGTATAGCAATCATCCTTCCTACGCAAGATCTCTGGCTGACAAATAGAATAATTCTGGCAATATTACCACTTATTATTATAATTCTTCTTTTCTTCCCCGCTCTGATTTACTTTAACCTTGTTTTATACAAGGAAGTCCGACGAAACGAAAAACAAATTGCTGCAAACCTCGTTTCCTTGGAAGCCAAGAAGAAACTACTCAAAAATAAGAGAGTGTTTTATACGACAACGATTGTATTACTCGCTATCGTTTTGAGCTACTTTCCGGCTAACGTCTGTTTAGCCATTCTAGCTTCTTATAAGGGAAGAATCCGCGCTAACTTTGGACATATTGCTTTGTACCTTGTCACTTTACTACCAATTCTGAATTCACTGTTTAATCCGTTGGTTTACACTATTAGAATAACATATTTTCGAGTCGCTTTCATTCAGTTGTTGTTAAGAAAATCTGTTGCTCAAGCTGAGGAACTTGAAAGGAAAATCTTTGGACGAAGACAGATTGTTGTCATAGCTAATGTCGAAGAAGGTCAAAATCGGGCTAGCCGAGGAGCGGCAACAAGGAACTCAGACATTGAACAATAGATGCGGAGCTGAAGTGCGAGCACCACCGCAAGAGGAATATGAAGAAACGTCTCTCTAAGGACATTCGCAACTTACACTATTCGAATCGAAAATCTTCTGAAAGCTTCCGCAAAAGTTGTTTTGATCAGTGAAGCAAATAAAAAAAATTGTATACCACAAAGACAGAGAGGAGCAAAGAAAATAGTTATCAAAACATGTAATTAGTATTTGTGTGTGTAATAACAAATACAAGTTTAACTCGGACATCTCTTCTCTGAATGTTATGGTTATAATATTTGCATCATTAAATTTTATGTGTATCAGTTAACTTGTTTAACTTGTTTATTTTTGATGTTCCAAGGCAAACAAGAGAGGAACAAATAATTTTCGTGTAAATTGCCTGTGTAATTAGTATTCCGCCTCAAACCGCTTGACAGTCAAAAAATCTTTTCAGCAAAGCTTTTCAAAATGCAGCTTGAACATGTCCTTACCGGTAAATTTCCGTTTTCTTTTCTAAGGTAATTTTTTACTAATGCCATTGCGCATCCCTTGCTGCGCAAAATTTTACGCTTACTTAGTACTGTGCGCACGCATCAACAAAATGACAGCTTCTTCTATAAAGCTGTCGAAGAGCGTTTCGGGATGTTGGCGTTTGAAAATGCCTTGTATATATATTGAAAAGAGGAAGGCTTGCCAATAGATTAGCCATGCAGTTAATTTGAGATTCCGTACTTGTTTTTGAAATGTTACTTGCGTGCGTGCAAAAATACACTGTTGATAACAACGCGTTTCGCCTGCAAGTCGAATCGCTTACATCGGTCATGTTGAGCAAACGTGCTAATAATTAATAAAGCTTCAAACTTAACAACAGGACAAGTTCACATTTAGCTATAAGACAGAGGAATAAACTTTACTTAAACTCAATGATACATTTCAAGTTCCAGTTTTTTCAGACAATTTGTCAATTTTGTTACTTATCAGGCCTGAAAGAGGTCCAATACTCGCCGACTATTGACTATTTTCTTCAATCCAATGTTAGGGGATTTCGATACTTCCGTAAAATTTATCGAAACTCGTCATTTTTCAGGGACTATTCTACACTGGTTATTTCGTCAAACGCGCGAATTGAGTACGAGAATTGCCCTAGGCGTGCGAACATTGAGCAAAAAAGATTTTGTATATAAAATTGATTAACAATAAAAGTTTATTAGTGGCCCCGGCGAAAGGTAAGCGCGATCTTTTTGCCGCATTGTTATCAGCAATTCTATTGTTTGTACTTGTGACTTTCTTGGCAATAACAGCTAATTAGTGCCTCGCGCAAGGTAAGTGTGATTTATTTTCTCTTTGTCGTAAAGAATTTTGTAAACAATCACAAAAAACTGAAACGGATCCAAAGAGCAAAATACCGTTCTCTTCCCTCTAAAGTGTTCGAACTGTGAGATGATTTCTCTAATCAGAGAAAAAATGTTGAGCAACTTCCTGTGATCATCACTCAAATTGATAGCTGACTGCAGACTCGTATTTGGTTCGACGTTTTCGTTGGCTGAGCTCTGTAACTTCTGCAATCTGTAAATAGTTCCTCACGACACGTCAATACACTTTACCAAATAAATAAATATACCAAATACACGGTGGCGGACCAGACATTGAGCTAACAGTAATACAGTGAAACGCAAGCAAACTTATTTGCGGAAAATATTTATTTGAAAATTACGACAATTCATTCTTTAATTATATAGCTACCAGTCATAATCCAATATTGCCAACAGAAACATTTTTTATTAAATTTTGTGAACTGTCCAGATTTAAAATAAATTTGACTGTTAGTTTTTGTTCAAACTGTCCAATTTTAAAAAAATATGGATACCTTTCACATGTCAAGAAAAACTCTTTTGGACGGTGAAACAATTGCCATGTTCATATATTTTTGGATGCTATATAATAAACAGGTAACAGTTCTACATGCTTCCGGTCCAATTTGGAAATAATGCGTCCTTATCCAGTCCTCTGATTTTTTGGCATCCAATTATTTCCAAATTCGTTAGCGCTTAGTACTATTACCTCAGGGTTAATAAGCAAAACTTCACTTTCAGCTGATTTATCGTCACTATAAATTAAAATAAAATTGATTTGAATAAATACAGGCGGGAGTGGGTGAGATAATCTATTGTTGTTTTCAAATCACTTTTAAGTCACTTACAAGGTGAGATTAATCTATATGTCTTTATACAAACAATTACGCATTGCCCTCTGAAAGAATTTTTCATATAAATTTCTTTATAAATAGCAGCGAGCCGCTAACGTGGAAAAAAACCCGGCAAAGTTGGCCCATCAGGCAATTATAGGTCCTTGGAAGTTTAAAAAAAATCCAAGATTAATGACAATTTCGAATTCCGCGTTTTAAGTTATCAATAATTTCTCATTTATTTTTGTTGAGCATTTTAATCTTTTCAATTGTTTTAATCTTTAATAACATTTTAGCCAGACCGTTACCGAATGTCATTTGTGAAAAAGTAAATTACTTTTTGGCAAATATAGCCTGCGGGCGGGCACGTGATTAAAGGACTCGGTAAGCTAAAGGCGAGGAGGCTGGGGCGGTTTTGTCACGACTTTGTACTCGCGCGCGTATTCCCAAAGGTAAACCTGGAATTAAGTTGAGACATGACGGATTAAAAAATGGTGTGACTTGGTTTGAGGATGGATTATGTTAACTGGATTTTTAATAGCTGGCCCTGGGGCAGATTCAGTTTTCTCGCAATCATTCTGATTCAAAGCTGCGCTGCTAGATAAGGTTGCTAAAAACTCCAAACCGTATATGTATACAAGTTAATTTATGAAATCTTGTCGTCTCCGTCTAACAAGAGTTAAATGATGTTTTTCTCACCGTCATTTCATAAACACCCAATTTCAATGGAACAGAAGGTTTTCGCGCCACCCTCTAAAATCAATCACTTTATTTCCCTCATTAAAGAAGACTGATCGATTACACCGTTGATTAAAAAAAACCTGTGGTGAAGTAGAGTAGAATTTGTAAAAGAAAAGGTAAAGCTATTTTGTGTACTACCGGTTAATGATGAAAAGTGCGAGTTGGGATTAATTCTAAGGATCCGTTTTCATTGCCTTAGTTGGGAAGGAAAAACGCCAGGTTTCATAATTAACAGTTTGGTCAAATCAGGACTGTATACAAACAACAACAAACTCACAACTTCGCGCAAATAAACTAGCAAGGGATAAAGCAAATGTATGGTCGCGGCTGGGGCCAAAGTGATCTTTTTGACCGAACATCCCTGAAACGCAGTCATCGTATGCGGCAAATTATAATAAACTTTTGGGACATTTCTTCTTTCATTTCAGTCGGGTAAATAGGATATGGTATTAGGGGTGACCATGAGTGTTCTTTAAAGATGACTAAAGATCCGATCACAAGTCTAATTACTGGATGGAAGCTATGGTAAAGAAAAGATGTTTTTTGAATTCAAAGAGGGGTAAATTTACGGATGATTGACTTAAGCGACTGAATAATTTTCGGTTTAAAGTAACAACGCAACACGCCCGAACACGTGTTCGAGCAAAAGTCTTTCGTTTTTTCGCTGATATGGTCATCCTTACAAGAACCACTTTATTGCATGAAATTTTCACGACACGTTTATTTCTCGATATCGAAGGTCGGGTATTTCACAATATTTACTTCCTACTTAAAGTTTTATTGGTACTAAATTATCGAATTATGACTCGCAGTCATAAGCGTACGAGCAGGGGGGTTGCAGCCAGCCCTGTTTCGAAAATTTTCGACAGTTTTCGGGCAAAAATTAATGCTCAGATTGCGGGCAACAGGAGTTGCAATGTTTGGGCGGTTGTATGCAGGTTTAATGCTAACACATTCGGAAATTGTGTAATATTTTTCGAACCTGCCCGTACGCCTATGCTCACAGTCACTTTATTTACGTTTTTAAAATCTTATCTTCTTGACATTACATTTATTTTTGCGACATAGTTTGCGCAGTCATCGTATGCGGCAAATTGTAATAAACTTTTCGAACCAGTAATCTAACTAGCTGGGACATTGCTTCTTTCATTCTTTATAAATTACAGGCCGGAAAAAAACCAACTATGTTTGATTTAAGATGGCTATCCTGTAACATTTTATTTCGGATGATATTTTAACATTTCGATTGTGAGGCTAAAGCAGGTTCGCTTCAAGAGTTGATTTGGGGGAATTTGAGAACATTTTTTGTTGTCAAAATAAGTTTCATTTATATCAAGGTTGTTGTTCTTACATCAAAAGTCTGATTCCATAACAGGTTTTGTGAGATAATCTTTTGTTCTTGCCAAGCCCAAAATTTTCACAGGAGTGACATTTTACAATTCATCATGTCATGATAATGAAGGTTTTATTAGTTAATTTATTGTTCGTGCGTGCGATACGTATTCTTAATTTAAAGATGTGACAAAAAAAAACTCTTTTTGTCGGGAAAGGGGGGAGGGCAACCGAGAATCTATTGTTCTTTTCAAGCTACTTTTTAGCCACTTACAAGGTGAGATTAATCTATTCGTAGCGTTGCTAATTAAGATGTAAACAAACACGTTGACATCTTTTCAAATCCTTTAAATTTGTTAACAATAGAGTTTAAAGCACCACGCGTCCAGCAAGCGATATAAATTGAATCATGTAACGTTTTTTCATTAGTTTGAAAAAGCTTCTGTTAGCCCTCCACATTTTTCAAAAGTCGTTAATCATGTCTGCGCGTTCCGAATCTCTTGCCAAGAAGTCTCTCTCAGTAAAATCTGTTAAACGGAATTTGCAAACTGACTTCGATTCTTATCTAAGGAAGAACGAACTCCCCCGAACCTCGATTTGGAAGACGTCAAAAAGCCGACGTTTGGACTTCGGGGAAACCGACCCGTCTGTGCGGCTTCGTTGTCTTGGTAAGTAAATGATTATTTACAGTGAAAGATTGACTGTTTAGTTCATTCAGGGGACTTGACATTCAGTTTATAAAATATCTGTTGAACATACTGAACCGTTGTTTTCCAGGGTCAGGAGTTTCGTTGTTGAAACACGGTTTTTAGGCCCTTTTTGACCGCTGCAATTGCTTCTTTTAACATCCCTCTTAAAATTGTCACGCGATTTAAGGATCTTTAGATATTCTTTTTATGTATATCAGTTATCCTTCGGTTCATTTCTCTGAATCTATTTGTTGTGACAGAAAAAGTGAATTGACCATTTCATAATGTTGGTCGTTTTTTCTCATGACCGTAGCATAGCCAGGTTTTCAGGTTCTTTTCGTTTTCTTTCAAAGTGATCGACAAAGAAGAAAACTCTAAAAAACGCATTTTTCGTTTTAGCTTGAACGAACTGATTCATGTGCGAGTCGGTGTATTTAAAAGGTTTTTTCTTCCGTCTCGTTCGCTGGCTTGTATCTCAGTCCCTCACTGAACGGATTATTTTCCTTTTATTCAGATCTCCTGACAAACAGAATCGACTTCGGGTCGGAAAGGGCATTCTTTACCACCGAACAGAAAGAAGTGCTTGAAGCTATGTTCCAAAGAAACAAGTATCCAGTCCGCGAAGAGAAAGTCAAACTGGCTGCCAAACTCGAAATCTGCAGCACTAAAGTACAGGTATGTCTGTGAGTATTTTCTGGTTTGTTGTTTACCTTCAGCAAGGGTCGGGTAAATCGGAGGTGGTGATTTTTGTACGTACTGTAGTTTTTTTTATGCGCGTCGATTTTTTCGCTGACATATCGTCCGATCCTTGCCTTTGTTGTATGAAGTTTTCGCGACACGTTTATTTCGCGATTTCAAAAATCGGGTATTTCGCGACAATTAATTCTCGCGATAGTGTGAAAGTTTTTTAACCTACACAGTAACTAAAACTCAGCGATTATTTATTTGAAACGGCGAAGATGTCTTCAGAATTTCTGATGGGAGCCATTTACAGCTTGTGTTTAGCGACAAATGGAATCTTTTATCATAATCGTTTAAAACTTTCTACGTAAAGTTTGATTGGTCCCGACGTAACTAATCGAACTGCTCGTTAATCGAACTATATCGAACCCAATCGAACTTCATCGAACGATTGCGTTCGATTAGTTCGATAACCGAACACAATCGAACCGAAAAATTTCTGTGCGAGTTCGATTGCGTTGGATTTTCGAACTCAATCGAACACCGTTGAAACAAATGTTAAAGGGACACTGTCGCGATATATTTGCCTAAAACTGTTATGAATTCACAAAATGGTCTCTCATCAGTTACTCGTCCCAGTTACTGAGAAGAAAAATATATTTATAAGCTCTCGTAAATGTTCTCCCAAAAACCAATTTCAGACCATAAAAGCCAAAATCTATACCCGTTTTCAGACCAAAATGGCTCAAAAACTACACCCATTGGAGCGGCACATACATATATACCTAATATAGGGGAGTACAACCCGGGAAAAAAACCTGTATAGCCTGCACAGCTGGTAATTTTCTTACATTTTTTTTCAATCCAACTAACCGAACTCAGTCGAACAGTTCTATTAGTTTGATTGCTTCAAAAAGTTTGTAAGAGTTCCATTGTGTTCGATTGCCGAACTCAATCGAACCCAGTCGCGTCATTGAGTTCGATTAAACTGGATTGAATTCGATTAATCGGACGTTCGATTTGGTTCGATTAGTTACGCCATAATTGGTATTTATTTATATTCGCGTAATCTTATCTTCTCGATATTACATTTAGTTTTTGAGACACTTTATTTCGCGAATATTTTTAAATCTCGAGAATTGTGAAATTGAAGCGTCACGAAAATTTGATGTAATAAAGTAATTTTCAGTCGGCTCTCTGCTTAGCTGTTCTAGAATATATACAAAAGTATACAAAGTTATTAGTTTGGTAAACAAACTGTACACAGAATCGGCTCAGGTCAGATACTGTGTGATAGGGTATGCTTTTTGAGGTTCTCGACATCATTTTGGCACCTATCAATAATAGTTTGCTAATGAAGAAAAATACCAATACCTATTTGTACTTAACTTTCTAAACTTTGTTCCTGTAAATGCCTGTAATAAAGATGTTCATGCCAATTACTTGACTGTGGCAGTGACCAACTCGAAAGCTTATGCTACTTTGCTCACTGCGCACATTTTATTTTTCATTATTTGTGTAATTTAGTTTGCTTATGTTTCCTTCTTGCAATGTATTTTCATGTAAAAATAGTTTATTAATAGTGCAGAAAATAAAAAAAACCTAAACCAAAAATGTACAAGGATGGTTAAGGATGGAGAAGATTGAAACGGATCTGAAATGACGATTTTAAAAAAAGTTAGGCTATGATGACATGGCTTCTTTAATGTTAGTCGTCTTAGATAACAATTTGCGGCGACAATATCTCACGTGCCACGTTCTTTTATGATTTCTATTTTCTAGAATTGGTTCGCTAATCGTCGCAGGAAGTGGAGGAAAGAGCAGCGAAAAGGTGCCGTTGGACGGTCGGGAGTCCGTCCAGTCCTTCCTGGGGTGTCGTTCACCAAGAATTCTGGTCAGCGGTCCTGTAAGAGAGATTTCAACACTGGGTGCTTCTCACAGTTCTCTACTCAACAGACGTGTCCTTCCGCTCCCTTCCCTGCCACCGTTCCCTTTGCGTCGGCATCACATCGCGTGACCGAGTCCTTTACTGCTTGCTCCTCTGGGACACAACAGTACTTACAGCAGTCTCTTCCTATGCCAAGTCCACCCGTTGCCACAGAAACCGGACCGTTGCCATACCAACAGCAGTATCCACCCTATGCGTCCTATCCTGGTCCAGTGTGCAGCGCCCCGCAGCCAGAATTCAATGGCTTTGTCCATCAGGCTGCCGTCTCATCATACCCTACGCCCCAGCCGTTCTCAGTAAGTCCTGTTCAACCGGATGACCACCAGGTTGCTACAGTAGAAACCAGACGCCTCACAGATAAGTTCCCGTTCTCCTATGACGTCGCGAGAGAGCTTCCACACATCTTTGGAAATCTGGAAGACTGTGAAGTTCTGGACCGTCCGCGTACGCCCTCCTATGAGCCACCACCAAAATGTGAGCCCTTTTGGGACTCGTCAGCACTCGAATCAGAACAGTTCCATGGCAACGGGGCTAGCTTGATCAGAGAAGACCCCTACACGCGCACTTTGCCCGATTACGGACACTTTCAGCCAATCAGCTACAGTTCCTGTCGCTATGCCAACAATCAGATGCCTTCTTCTCCGCCATCTAAAAAACTTTCCTGCAGTTATATTTCCAAAGGAAGAAGTTTTAGCTTTTACCGACAAGACTGATTTTATGTGAATAAACCATCATGTTAAGTAATGTAAATTTTCGCTCTCATATTTCTAAGTGCAACTCGATCTAGGGTGATTCGGTTTACAGCCAAGTGAGATTAAGAAATATGAGATTTTTAATTTATTTAGCACCGGGTTTTAGTACTTGGTTTCTTGTAAGATTGTTACGTCTTGTTGAACATTTGAGCATGATATTTTATTTTATGTATTTTACTCTTTATCCTCCTAAATAAAAAAGCGAGAATGAACTTAGTCGGAAATTACTAGAAGTGTTATCTGCGGGACTAGACATTAGGCGACCGCTTGGAGAATTGTCCCTCAAGTACTGGTATTTTCAAAGTGAATTCCTAAGCCACACTTATGAGTTGCTCTTTCCCCAGTCTGTTTTCCATTTGTTGTTCCCAGTCTAAAACAAATATAATATTCGCTCCGACGAAGGGCTAACGCTCGAAACGTCAGCACTTGAATCTCTTTACGGTGGCCAATTGACATTATCAACCCAGTTGATAAAACCAAATTATATTGTTATACTTCCCACCGACGCAGCACCACAGTTTCTTTAGAAACTTACCCCCTCTATAATATTATTATTGCGGGCGACCAGAGGAGCCCGCAATCGTAATCTCGACGTTGCAATTACAACGCATGCGCGGCAGGTATGTAGTTAGCCCCGATAGTGTAGCAGTTCTCGGAAGCTTGTAATTCTACTGGACCTCCAAGGGTAGCAGTTGCTATTGTTTAAAGCATTCTGCTACATCGCCCGTTAGCCCATAACTCGATGTTTGCTCTATCCGAGTGTTCTTCCATGAAGAATGTATGGAATGCAATGAACGCAAATTGATCTCACGTATCATGTCGCGTCGTGTCGGATGTCATTTTCCAGCCTCGTTCCGCCTCAAGCGAGTAACGTCGTTCTCTCATCTTCCCGCCCTCCCTGAGCGAGATGCGGGAAGACGAGAGTCCCTGGGATCGAGGCTGCGAGGCATGTTCGTCCTTGACCTCATGCGTGTAGTAAGAGTATCGTCCGATCTGTTTGTCCTTGACCTGACAAGCGTGTAGTGAGAGATTGTTGTTGGATGTTCGTCCGATCTGTTAGTCCTTGCCCTCAATCGTGCAGCGAGACACTGAGAGCGTTGTTCGTCCTTGAAGCGGTCCCCGAGTATTGTAATTTTTTAAGACTTTTACACTTTTAAACTTATAAAATTATCTTTATGTATCATAATCGTGATACAGTGACGTCTTTTACCGCTGCTTTTACGTACATAGAGAGAAACTTTTATTTTTCGTGGTGCGCGTGCATAATTTCACACGGTTCTACCCTTATGGGCAAATTTAAACGTACCCCGCTAAACAGAAACATTTTCCCTTTGAGTCCCAAAATATTTCATTACCCAAAGAGGCAAAAATCACCATGCGCCACTAATACACCTCTGTTACATTTTTATTAACCCAAATGCATTGTTCTCGACCGCACATTTCGGCAGCAGCCCATGAGAAGGCGCCTCCATCTCCCATACTGACCATCTGAGTCAACCCTGTCCCGTATCTTTTTATTTTTAGAAGCATTTCCCACGGTGGTTTTCGTGGGTGTTTTTGTAATAGCCAATCATGTGAGAGCTCACTGTTCTAAAAATGAAAAGATACGGGACAGGGTTGACTCAAGGGCAAAGTACGAATGGAGGCTCCTTCTCATGGGCTCCTGAATTTGGTTATTACTCGTTATTATTCAGAAATTTTCCAGTTGAAGAGTGTGATAAAAATGGAAACCCGATTTGCTCTTTTGAGCAATTCACTAGAAAAAGCAAAACTTTCATTTTCCCCAAGCCTAGTCCCTTGGCGTTCTCGGCTAAGAAGAGTCAACGTGAGTGGTGACGTCACCAAAGATTAGAGTTCGCCGATACCGATCGCTTCTTCCCAGACGTCGCGCGGACAGTGAAGCAAGGTAGAACGCCTTGGGACTTGGCTTATTTCTCTCTTGTTGTCTATTTCGATTCACTGATTCAATCCACCTTCACCCCTCCCCTCCCCCTCCCCGAAAAAGTCTCCTATGGCGACCTGGGTACTAATCTCTACGCTGGGCGCGGGCGCGAGAAAGATTGATACTACAGACGAGGTGGATTCGTCGGTCGTGTTTTGTCGTCTCTTCCTTTTTCTGTTTCCTTCATAAAGGCCAAATTTTACAACTGGGAAACAATACTTTTAATAAGTGTTCGCAAAAAATAATACAGTTGTAAAAACTTGGTTAGCTTCCGCTTCGCTGTCAATTCAGTGTGGTTGTTTATCGTTTTTACGACTTCCGGTTGAGCCATCGAATTGTGGGTAATAACGCAGGCGCTCTTAGATAAAGTTGGCAGATCTTGCTGGAGGCAGTGACCAGTGAAGGAATGTTGTTGTTTTTGACCAATGGAACAACTTCTAAATGTTGGCAGTCCCCGATTTCTCGTTGGCTAAATGACGAAGGATGCAAGATATTGGTCAGCTGTGTTTATAAAATGATATGATCATGAGTTCTCCAAAGATCCCCGAAGGTCTGCAAGCTTTCCTCTGTCACGCGGAGAGTTTGCACCCTTCTAACAACGCTCGTCGAGAAAATGGCTTTGCTAAAGAATTTCAGGTATTTTATTGCTTGTCTGCTGTGTTAGAAGTATTCAATCATACGATTAACAACATTTTCTGACTGCAACAATACTTCATCCACAATAACATCGAAGAATTGAGCACAGGATCAGAGCTGAAACATTGATATCAAATTAAAACCGAAATATAAAATATTAGGTTATTGGGATGTTATTTTCCGTGATGGTAAATCAATTATTTCATGAGTTCAGGATAATTTCGGATTTCTGTATGTGAGTATCATATCTTTGCATTATTTGTCTGGGATCTGTAGTTTGTTGCAGTAAAACGATTTTTGTAGTTCAGTAAATGTCAGTAATTTTATCATCAATCAATTATTAATTAATACAATGTCAATTTTCGAAAAGATGGGCCATATTTGTTGTTATGAAAATGCAAAACACTTAGTGGAATTAAAATAGCTTTCAAGAGCCTGTTTAAAATTTTCTGTATTCTAGGTTTGAACCTGGATGGCTGTCATTTCCTTGTTTCTGTACTGACAATGATTCTGCAGAAACTCCCTGGGGTGTGAACTCCCGTATTTCACAAAATTGAAACTGACAGCATTGAGCTTATTCAACCAATCCAGTTTTTGCATATCCGGTGGCAAATTGCATTTGCTTAGATACACGCAGTTTTAACTTTTTACAAACTCATAATGCGTGTTTGGTTGGTACATTATAACATCGACCTACCAGAGGTTTTCTTGTGCGAGACTTCTTACGTTGCCATACATGATGTATGAATCACACTTACCTTCTATTTTTAAGGTAAAAAAATTTCCCCAAGAAGTCTCGACCTCGGGACGATTGATTACCAAGCCGGAATCATCCCCACTACACCACCGAAACCAGCTGCCAAATTTCCAATTTTTTTGGCTACAAGATGCTGACCCTATTTAATATGAAGGCTAACCGCAAGTAACCTAAAGCTAATTTAGTCTAACCGAAGTGCTATGTAGGCCAACCGAAGTGTTTAGAAGGGTGGGTCGCCACGAATCTCTTCGGAACGTCTCAGGATTAGCTGAGAAAATGATAAACAACTATAACGATGGACCCTAGCCCAAATAGCCCCTAAAACAATAGAGCTTCGGGCTAACAAGATCCAATGAAATTAAAGTTTCTGAAGGGCTTCGTGACAACTGAGAAGGGTAACTGGAGTTCTATGTAGGCTAATCGGAGTGCTTAGTAGGCTAACCGGAGTGCCATGTAGCTAGAGTGCTACCCAGGCTAACCGAGTGCTAGTATTCATTATTATACCATGTGGTATAATCCATCGCCAGGTGTCCACCTCCGGTAGGTCGATATTATATTGTTCTGACCGAATGCGTGTTTCCTGTACATGCATAATGCTGTAAATGTTTGTTTTTATTTCTTTATATAGCAACTGAAGGATATGTCCTCCAGATTAAAGAGAGATCCGGAATATACCACTCATCATGGAGAACTTGACTCTAATCGACCTAAAAACAGATATAAAGACATTTTACCATGTAAGGGTTTCTAGATGTATAGTTACTATCAAACTCATAGCGCTGGTCTTACACAAAGGGAACTGGCTTGATGGTTAGTGCAATGATCAAGCACTTTAGTAGATCAGTTGGTCTGGCTTCAAGTACCAGCCAATTTCATTGTGTCGTGTTCTTTCGGCAAGACACTTTGACACTCTGACATGTAGTGCCTCTTTCCTTTCAGGTTGTTCAAAGGGTGGGCCCCAGGAGAGAGGGGGGGGGGGGTACTTGACCCACGTTTGGATATAGGGGTGCCGCTGGAGATCTGAAACACATACCCTGGTTAGGACAAAAGAAAACGTGTCTTATATCTAGTCCTAAAAATGATTTCATGTTGACTGATGACCAGCTAAATAAATACTGATGAACGTTTCTGATTTCGGATATGCTTGAAACTTGACAAAAGTCTTGAAGCCATACCCTGTCTAGGACGACTCCTTTAACCCTTTAAGCCCCAAGGGGTCTCCCTTTGACGAGTAAAATCGTCTGGCGTTAGACAGAGTAAAATCTATAAGTCACTCTTGGGGAGTAAAGGGTTAAGGGAGATAGTTTTTTAACCCTTTAAGCCCCAAGGGGTCTCCCTTTGACGAGTAAAATCGTCTGGCGTTAGACAGAGTAAAATCTATAAGTCACTCTTGGGGAGTAAAGGGTTAAATCTATACCCTGTTTAGGATAAACTCACTTGAATGATGTGCCCTGTTCAGGATTGAGGGGTTAAGAACCATACCCTATCCACTGACGTTGTCCGGGTATAACCCATACAAGGGAGAAGAATGTGTCGAGTGCATGTTTTTGAACAATTTGACCACATTTTTCAACGTTCTAAATTGTTTTAGCCCTTAGAATGATGCTGTACAAATTAATTTATATGTTTTTGAGATGTTTGGGTCGAACCAAGTTGAAGCATCTAGTTGAACACTGCTGCATTTAACCAGTTTCACTGCACATTTTTGTACATGCACATGAACACATGTGATATCTTTCCTGTTCGTGACTCTTAGTTATCTTTTCCAGTTGACCATAATCGTATTGTCCTACCAAAGTTATCTGGCGTATCAGGATCAGATTATATCAACGGAAATTACGTCAAGGTACATTTGTAAAGACCATCAATCTATATCAATCTATTGCCTAGTGGTTTTGTTATTGGATTTGGACTTGTAATCTATTAGTATAGGTTCAAGGTGCAACTCCTCTGCCCTTCCACTATAACTAGATGGTTCTGTTTAAACTCTATCCCGTACAAACCTTTGCCAAGATTTTGGCTAGATCTTATGAGATTCTCAGTGAGCTTTTGGCCACCAAGATTTTCACGTGGCTTGCCAAGATCTTGCCACAATTATTGTGGCGAAATCTTGACATTGGCGAGACCTTGGTGAGACCGCACCAATATCTCTGGACATTCTGGCGAGAAATAGACCTTTTATATACCATGTGGGGAGTGGGCATTGGAGGTATACATTTTCCAATGCCTTTCCAAAGTTATCACCTTTTTATATTACAGTGTGGCAGGAATATACCTCCAGTACCCAATCCCTGCATGGCATGATAAAGTTCTATTTCTTGGGATTATGTCAGATGACTGGTAGTTTATTTATTATTATAATATTTTTTTAGGGACCTGATGGTGAAACTGCATACCTAGCTGTACAAGGTCCTCTTCCAAGGACTGTGGATGACTTTTGGAGGTTGATTTCTTCTCACAGGTGTCAGGTAATTCATAAGTCGTTAAAGCTGGGTAATGAAACTATGATAATTTTTTGTCATTTTTGTGACAAAATAACCAACTTCTCCTTACAAATTATGAAGGAAACCTCAAAATAATAGTTAACTAACTAAAGGAAGAAAAACATGAATCCAGAGAGGTAATACATACTATTAAACCAAAATGGGACAATTGCTCAGGATGGAAAAGATTGAAATGGATTCCTAAGGGAAAATTTGAAAAATGTTGGCTACAGTTTTCAAAGTGCACAAACCATGATGTAGAGAGAGCTCTCCTTTAATTGATAAATGATATAAAATTATAAATTGTGTAGTTCTAGAAAATCCTTATAACTTCCCCACAGAAGAGATTTGAAAAATCATCAAAGGGGGAGGGAGGGGAGGATGGGTAGGAGATTTATGGTAAGGGTGGGGTCCTAGTAAAAAATGTGGTAAATGGTGGAGGGGGTGGGGTGGGGTGGGGTATTGTGTGGAACTGCACATGAGTTATTTGTGTGTAACAAGAATCCAGTCTCTGAAAATTATGTTTCTGCTGTTTCTCTAGATTGTGGTCATGGTCTGCAGAGAAATTGAGATGGGGAAGGTAAGCATTTGCTAGTGCTTCAATCAGCCCAGAATCCTGGTGTTTGGTAAGACCTTTGAGGGTTTCTCTGTTGGGACACATGTAGGCATAAATTATTACTCGGGCTCGCCGAGTTGTAATTTCGGCATTATTTTCTTTTTCCACGTTCAGTCACAAATCGCCGTCTGGGCTTTAAAGCGCATGCGTCGAGTAGGTGAGCGGTCGCTCAGCGCTCTGCACATCGCTGAGCACATGGAAAGCAGAAGTTGTTTGAAAGTTTATTGTAGCACGGATTCCATGACTTCAAGGGAGCTGAAATCACATAGAAACGAACACGCCGTTCGCGGTAGGCCCACGCGAAAGGACGTTGAGCATGTTCGAAACTGGTCAGTCCGCATGCCTTACGAGAGATCAATTTACGAGTGAACATTTGTGAGTGATCCATGTACATGTCAATAAAAAAAAGTTGAAATACACAAGTTTCAAATTATAAAGTGCAAAGTTTTTCACTTTGCCGGGGTGGGCAATCATAGAATACATTTTATTGTCTATTCAATCCAAGTCAGCGGAAGTCAGAGGCTCCAACTATCTCTGCATTTCAATTTTACGAACCAGAAATGATATGGAAACTACTATAAATATGCAAATTCACAGGCAACCATTCGATCTTGTCACATACATGTAGGTATTCGCTCCGACGAAGGGCTAACGCTCCAAACGTCAGCAATTGAATCTCTTTACAGTGGCCAATTGACATTATCAACCCAGTTGATAAAACCAAATTATATTATAAAACACTTTCATAGCTGTACATGAGGTGACACAGAGTTATCGCGGTTTTGTAATTAATCTATATTTATACATAAAAATCAAGTTTCAGTGAAAAAGAGCAGCCCGAGTGCATGCAGTCATGAGTCTAGTTATGTAATGTGAACCATTGGGAATCTACGTCTTCCCCGGGATCCCATGCAATATGATGTAACCTCATTCAAAACACCTAGCCTTCAACATGAAGGACAATATGAATAAGAAATGGTTTGTTAGCAGCAGTGAATACAATTGGGGCTGTCGTTAAGTTTTGCGTGACCTGTAGCCTCGTTCTCCACACCCATAGCAAACTTGTTACTTTGTGGTTGAATTCTATCAACAACAGGCATTTTCACCCGTAGCACCAAGGGAAAATCAAGCATACTCAGCCGTAACAGGTGTTACGGGTTACGTCCCTTATTATCTGATTTGTAATAGTTGCAATAATTTTATTCCTCTTTCACTACAGCTGAAATGTAAGCGATATTGGCCAGAAAGCAAAGATGAGATACTGACCTTTGCCGGTTTGGAGATATCTTTGGTGAGCTCAGACAGTAATAATCAGAACAAAAGAAGACTTGATTTAGTATTTAAGTTTGCTTGCTGTTAATTGATGACACTGCACACAGGAAGGAGATTGCAAGGAGGGTTTAGGGTATACCTGCCAACTTTTTCAGAGTCAATGGCCCGATCATATCCGAAGTGACAAGAAGATTCTCGAGACGGCTCTGAACACTTCTGAAGACAGTCCAAAGATTTCCAGTTCCCAGTCCAGAATGTGTTTTGTCAAACATGATGTCGTCAAAATGTCATCCTTAGTGCATACTTTTAGAAACAGTGTCAGTTGTGCAAGCTGTAATATCTTAAAATTTTCAGCATGGCTTGAGAAATTAGTCAGTAGGTATGGGTACGGGTTAAGGTGAGATCAAAGTTTTCAACCCACAGACCATGTGAGATTTATGCCTAATGCATAAGAGTTTGCAGGTATTGTTTTGTTGTGGGGGATCTAAGGGCCTCCACAGACAAGATAATTTGTTGTCCACAACTATTTTTTATCAACAACGAAATGTCATCGACAACCGAAAAATATCATCTGTGAGACTAGTTGTCGACAACTAAATGCGAAAATTGTAAGTTGTCAAAAATTGTAAGTTTTCAAAAGGGAAACTGCTTTAGTTGTTGACAACTAACAGATGTCGACAATGCCATTTTTGACTGTTTTTCCCATTTTTTCCCATGTATGGAAATTATTGGTTTAATAGTTGTCGACAACTATTGCAACTGAGCATGCGTACTGAGCGTTAGTTCCCAAGCTCTCGTTGGCCTGACAAGACATCGACGACTAACACCCCAGTGTGTGGAATGCTTGCATCGGACACAAATAGTTGACAATAAAATTTTGTCGTCCATAACAAATAGTTGTTGACAACTACATGTCTAGTCTGTAAAGGCCCTAAAGTCACTGTTTTTGAACTGTTGGAGGTTGATTGGTATATGATGCTTACTAATGGCTTAGACTCTAGATTTTAGGGTCGGCTTAGACGAACTTGCATTACCCCACAACTGTAGGCGACTAGTCAGTCAGTCCTTTCTCAACATTTTTTATTGTTCAACTTTTCAGATTTCTGAAGACTGTCTTGCTGAAGGTTTTGTAATGAGAACTATGTGCATGAAATCGGACAAGGTATGCTCAAAATAACAATCTATTTTATTTTGCTTCAGCTATTGTCATCAATAACATCTTTTGTATTATTATGACAGACTTGAAGACTTCATATGTTATTATCAAGTTGCAACTTTTCAACAAATTAAAAGCAAAGCTGTAAACAAACTATGAGACTGTCCAATCACCTTTTTGTGGCCTGTCTCTTTGAGGTGTTGTCCAACCACACAGACCTTGCTTACATGTATTCCCCAATTCCCTCTAGGTTCTGAGACTTGTACTCAGGGAATCATGGCAGTGCATGTGTAGTATTGATCATGCGCATGACATCTTTGAGACTTGGCATGTATATAACTTTTTGTTTCAGGAGCCAGCTGGCGACTAATGGGAGTAATTTGCTTGCCAGATCATATTATATTTTATTTGCCACAAATTTTCGTCGCCAACTTATTTTGTATATTACTCAAATTAATCGAGAGCATGATTTTATGAAGTGCATGAAGTTACTTTGCATGCAATAAAAGTCACAATTGAAGAGCTAAAACGATTAGAAGAAGTATGAGTAATGCTTATAAAGCTACCATTGTTCTCAGGTGATGCTGATGGTTTTCTTAGAGTTATTTTAAGTGGAGCAAAGCACAAAACTTCCATGAAAAGCACCCAGTTTTGGAAGAAGCTACTGGAACAGCAGTTCTAAAAATTTGGTTGTCAGTACTCAATTTTTTGTTGCATTGGCGACCAGTGAGTCGTAATTTTGTGCCCTGATAAAGTGAATACAACCACCATGATTCCCTGTGTGCAATTCTCATAGTGGAAATTAGCCATTTGTGGCATTGGAATTTATCTGATTGTGCTTTTGTTTCAGGAGGAAATGACTGTCACACAGTTGCAATACACTGCATGGCCTGATCATGATGTCCCAAAGTCTGCCGCACCCCTTATTGAATTAAACAAAACACTCAGGGCTATACAAGGAAGCAGAAAACAAGTTGCACTAATCCACTGCAGGTAATAGCTGTAAATGTTGTTGAAATGTCAAGTATTATATTTGTCCTTCAGATGCGTAAATGGAGGTTGGATGTCTGGGGTGTCCAGGGGCTTCCACTGGAGGCTGACCAGCCAGACCCTAGACTGAGTACCACTCCCATGGCTGGCAAATCCCTGCAACCCAGCCATGAGCCCCCATTCCAGGCATCCATGTGCCCTTCGCAAGATGGCTGACAATACTGCCCGATAAACGCTGCCATGTGACTGAATGAACCTTGTGAGCCTTTGAGCCCAGGCCATAGACCACTGACTTCTGACTGCTACCCACTCTTTGTTGTTAACTTGCAGTGCTGGCTGTGGTAGAACAGGAACAATTTGTGCCGTAGATTATGCTTGGACTCTGTTAAAGATGCAAGTAAGAAGTGAATAACACTGATTTAAGCAAATGCAGGATATAGCTTTTCTCTGTTTTATATCCTGCACAAGGGGGGGGGGGGGAGGATGGTTGATTAGGGGGTAGAGGGATGAGAGGTGGTGAGGGGGGGGGGTGAGAAGGAAGGTTGAGTAGGGGGGTAGAGAGATGAGAGGTAGTAGGGGAGGGATGGATGACTTTTTTATAGATAAAAATAAAATATAACCTAGATTGAAAAAAGTATGTAGTTTGAAAAAATTACCTGCAGACTTGGCTTGTAACATATACACACATTGGCTTGTTACTCTCTGAGCAAAGATTAGAGCAAATAGCAGGAACAATTAATGCACCTTGCCCCCAAAACAATAGAAACTGCTACACTAGTGTAGGGGTTTCAAAACAAGGCAGCGGGTGCCGGAGTTCTACCGGCTACTTGACTATTATGCCGCTGGCTACTCTGGTCAGCAATCAGCTTCTGACCAAACAGCTCACTCATAACAGCCGCCGACTCTACTAGTTGATGACACCTACTTCAAAACATTTTGAAATCCCTGCTACTGGGCCAGTAGATCAATAAGACAAACAACAGGAACAATGCCTCAAGCCCCCAAAACAACAGCAACTGATACACTAGAGGACCAGTAGAATAATAGAACAAACAACTGGAACAATGCCCCCAACCACCAAACCAATAGCGAGATCTGCTACACAAGACAACCAGTAGAACAATAGGACAAACAACAGGAACAATGCCCCTAGCCCCCAAACCAATAGCAACTGCTACACTGGAGGACCAGTACAATGTGGCTAGATAGAACAAACAACAGAGACAATGCCCCTAGCCACCAAGAAAACTTACAGTGAATACTTCACCAGAGGACCAGTAGAACAACAGAACAAACAACAGAGACAATGCCCCTAGCCCCCAAACCAATAGCGAGATCTGCTACACAAGACAACCAGTAGAACAATCGGACAAACAACAGGAACAATGCCCCCAACCACCAAACCAATAGCGAGATCTGCTACACAAGACAACCAGTAGAACAATCGGACAAACAACAGGAACAATGCCCCTAGCCCCCAAACCAATAGCGAGATCTGCTACACAAGACAACCAGTAGAACAATCGGACAAACAACAGGAACAATGCCCCTAGCCCCCAAACCAATAGCAGCTGCTAAACTAGAGGACCAGTACAATGTAGCTAGATAGGGCAAACAACAGAGACATTGCCCCAAGCCACCAAGACACCAATGACTGCTATACTCTACAAGCTTATAAGAGATGCTACACAACTGGACTAAAGCCCTCACTAGCAGCTATAAATTCTAGCTCTAAATGACTGAATGGCATTTTTTCAAGGCCAAAAGAAAGTTTTTATAATTTTATTTTTTGTCAACAAGAGTAACCATTATGATAGTAACAAGGTGTGCAATACAGCTTTTACTAGTACTAGTTTTGCTCTGTCACAGACTATAATGTAATATCCGGTCCTCTGGTACCATAATAATCGCTTGATCACAAACTTGTGGAGAGTGGAAATTTATGGGGGCCCGTTCTGGTCAAAATTATTGTTATTATTTCTACTAACACAGAATTAATAAAACTGTTCGTTTAATTATTTATACGGTGTTTCATAAATAATTATATCTACTCTTCGAATTATTTTTTCGTCTTCGAATTAATTTTACCTGTCTCAGATTTTTTCATTCCTTCAAATGATGCATGAATTATTTTTTCCTGTGCGTGAATTTCTTAGCAAATCCCACACGCCATTGCACGCTGAGTTTTTGTGATCCGATAAGCCATTGCGTACCTTCATTCAATATGGCGGCTGGTTCATCGGGTTCCACGTGGAGCGATTCTCAGAATAGCCGAGAATGCAATCGAAACTATAACTCAGCTTTCAAACGTAGTAGGAAGATCAAATGCTGCTCCTTCTCCCGGTCCAAGTAATTCTGGCAGTTTTCGCACTGAAAACGCTGTAGATGAACTTCATCGCAGATTTCCCACTGTAGGCTCCAGAGGCAGAAACTCAAATGCACCCCGGGACATGTCTGGACAGTGGCATTCAAGGTCTGCCTCTTCTGCATGACCTGCACCGTACCCTTCTCGGCGTCCTGCTGGACGACCACGTGAGTCACCAACCGTGACAAAAGATGTAATTGTTATTGAGTATGACCACGATCGAAAAAGTCGAACTCGAAAAATTTCAAGAAAATGTTCTTTTCTCTCCATGGTTCAGTGGATATTGAGTGTGTTTAAAGAAATTTCCATGACTTCACCATAATGGTATGGTGACCCGGCCTCCTTTTCTGGACAATTTTTCCCTAATAAATTCCCATAGAATTTCAAAATTCGATCTCTGACTGGGTATGGATATTCTTTGGTAGCACTCGTGGTTCTTGTTTGTTAGCCCTGTTCATTTTTCTTGTTTGTTGTTTTCAGTTGAGTTATTTGTAATACCATATTGGACATGTTAAACGTTGCAATGATGTTTATGATGAAAACTCCGGTTTGTTACAAGGAAAAGGAATGATAGTAGAATAGTGTCTTTTAAAGCATATGTTACTTCTTTGAGATTTTAGGCCAAAGACAGCCTACGAAATTATTCAAAATATCATTTTTTGTCATCTACAAAAAGTAGAAATTGTTATCCATACAGAGAGTTAAGGGCCCATTAACTGATCTTTTTCCACTGTTGCTAAGGAAAATTTATTATGATGTATCCCTGTCATATTGTTTTCTCACAGGATTTAATTGTTTTCTGATTGGCAACATCAATGATGATGTCATCAGGCCACTCCCATGGTCATGTGACTAGTTAAGAAGAAGTCTAAAGGCTCATAACTAAATGTAAATTATTTGTATGTTTCATTATTAAAGTTAAATTTCACTTCCTTAGCAATGCATGGAAAGATCGGTTAATGGGTCCTTATTCATCAAATTCAGAAGTCAACAATGTGCATTGTAACCCTTAAACAGGTGAAATGTTCACATCTTAGTCCAATAACATACTAATAAAATTATTTCTGAAACAAAACAGAAAACATGTCAGGCAAGGCTTATAGGCTAACTAAAGGTATGACCGGGTATCTAACAGGGGTAAATTTAAGGACCGTCCCACATTTACTTCACCATCAATGGATTACATTTAATGCCTATATGCATTGTCCATCTGTTCATTCGTGACTGTCCTCAACGCAAAGTTAAGAATAATGGTCTATTGAAATTTTAGCCTGATAAAGAATGAATAAACTCTACACATTGCTTGAAAATGTTAACTCCACAGTTGTCATCATTTGGTAATGACCTTGGCATTTGGGTTAACTGTTCATCAGATAACTCAATTGCTGGTGGGATAACATTAACCTGGTATCGTATTAGTTTGTGGCCAGAATCAATATGCCAAAGGCTGTTAGGGGTTGGCACAAAATATTTTCTGCGATGGATTGTCATCCTCCACCGCAAAGCAGTGCCCACAGGGTCAACCCGACGTAAGCACTCACTGACTCTCCATCTTTGAACTTCTCAATGCACCAATGAACCTCCTCCTTCCAATATTAGGGGTGACGTGGCCTTCACGTGAGTTATCTGTTACACTTGCATGAATCTGATCTAATTCATCATCTGTTATATCTGAATATTTTTCGAGTTCGTCACTTAATCCAAACTCTCTGCGCCTCCGCTGGATGGTTGAAACACTCACCTGGAGCATATCTGCTATTTTTTGCCAAGAAAAAAACAGGGAGTGTTCCAGCTGATCCTTGGAGATGTCATATCGTCTCCGTCCAGCTCCAAACTGTGTTGTTGTCACAGATGTAGAGTAAGCGAGGTCAGAGACATCACCTTGCTCTTTGTTCTCTGTCTCAACTGGCAAAATGTTAATCATCTGAGCCACAGATTCCCTTAAATTCTGAAGGGGTGCCTCTATAGCATTTGTCGGTAGCCCTGTCGGGTTGGGGTCACCTCTCTCTAAGTCAAGTATCAACAGAGATAAGGTCCCTCTGGCATCTAGTAGATGATGTCTTGCTTCAACTAAAGCACCAGTTGTTAGATGCACAAGATGCACATTGTCAGGAGTCAAGAAAAGCCGGAAAACTGCCTTCAAATTTTGTACAAAATGACGAAAACCTCGCTCGTTTCTCTCTCGCACAACCAGTCTCGTCCGACTGGTTCTAGCCGCCATGTTTCAATCACTCTAAGGATTATGGGATCACTAAAACTCAGCGTGCAATGGCGTGTGGGATTTGCTAAGAAATTCACGCACAGGAAAAAATAATTCATGCATCATTTGAAGGAATGAAAAAACCTGAGACAGGTAAAATTAATTCGAAGACGAAAAAATAATTCGAAGAGTAGATATAATTATTTATGAAACACCATATAAATAATTAAACGAACAGTTTTATTAATTCTGTGTTAGTAGAAATAATAACCATAATTTTGACCAGAACGGGCCCCCATAGAAATTAACACTTTGCTTTGATTTTGTGTGAGGCTTGGTGGCCTAATGGTTGGTGCGCTGGATTCTGGATCAGACGTTTCACGTTCGAGCCTCGACAGGGGCACTGCATTGTGTTATCATTGTGTTCTCTCTCCACCCAAGTGTATAAATGGGAACCGGCAACTTAACGCTGCAGGGTAACCCTGTGATGGACTAGCATCCCATTCAGAGGGAGCAGAAATATTCCTTGCTGCTTAATGCTACAGAAACCGGGATAAGCCCTGACAGTATGTGCTGCTTGGCGCGAGGCTTACCTTTTAGCTTAATTTGACTTCAGAGAGCAGAATTATAATTCTGTCAGTAACTTATAATATTATTATCTTGAGTGATGCTGTTTTGTACCTTGCAGAAAACTAGTAATTTTAGTGTGTATGACATAGTAGCAGGCCTAAGAAGGCAACGAATGGCAATGGTCCAAACAAAGGTATATGACTGAAGTGGTATCAATTAACCCTTTAACCCCCAAGAGTAGCAAATGGCACATAAGGTCATAACTTGGTCAATATTTGTCCAATTAATTTGAATTTTTGTCACAAAAATTGTCTTGGATAGATCTGCATTTTAAAGGCATAAAATTGCACCTCCCCCATATTTGAAACTTGATTGACCACCCCTAGAACCTTTGAAACTTTTTTGCCTGATACATCTGTGACATGCGACATAACTGAAATGAACCACTTCACTGAGAGCTGAAAAATAAGATATAGTTCAGGGGTATACCCACTACAGACGGAGAAGAACAACATTTTTAATCTTTTTATTTTTGACGATTAAAGTAATTTCTTTTAAAGCTGTAACTTTCTAGAACTTTGTTTAAGAGTTTTATGGAATTTACGTATCAACACTTTTCAAATGGTGTATGATACATGGATATACAGTTTATTTTTTTTAATTTACGTAAAATGACCATTTGCCTTGGGGGGTAAAGGGTTAAACGTAGTAAAAAAACTTTGCCTGTGTGCAGCCCATCACTTTCCAAACGAAAAAGTAGACTGAGGGTGTTTGCGTTTTTAATTTCTGTTGATAGTTAATACTGTATGTTTAATGTAGAACTTGTGTTTGGGAGTGTACACAAGAATAGTGAAGCCACGTGAATGAGTTGGTTAGTAAACCGATCAAAGAGGTACAATTATTATATGCAATGTGCAAAATGCTCATCAAGAGCAAATGAATTTTTCATTTTGATAGTTAATTAGCGATAATAATTGTGAATGACGTTTTGGTGAATCGTTCATCATTTTCTAATTCGTAAAATTCTTGTGAGTTCTTTATATACTAAAAATGTGTGTGAAAATCTTGTTGCATGTAATTAAACACTTCAATGTGGAACGTAGGAAGTGATAATTAGGTACTAAATAGTTTTGCTTTGATTGAGTCAGATTGAGTGTTCAGCTCAGGTTTCTTTTCTTGGATAAAGAGAATTTCGTAAATTAAGCCTTAAAATTTCCCACGACATTTCTTAAGAATGGTAAATTGTTCCTGAAGATCTTTGTTTCTCTGATTGTGGGCGTCACACATTGAAGTGTTTAATTACATGCAACGAGATTTTCACACACATTTTTAGTATATAAAGAACTCACAAGAATTTGACTTTTTAGTTTTTACGAATTTGAAAATGATGAACGATTCATCAAAACATCATTCACAATTATTATCACTAATTTTTATTCTCAAATGTTTGTTGAAAGCCTCCGCTATTAGATAGTTAATTAATCACCAATTTCCTTTGTTGCTGTCGCATCTCAGGGTTTCATTGCATGTCTTGAATAATTTCTGCACAGAGCATGAATATCAACTGGTGACACACAGACCATCCCCTCTCTGAATTTTTTCAAGAGAGTGCACAACTTTAGACAGGATTTTAAAATTTTAATTTAGATGTACATTATTTTAAAAAGGTGACAAGCATGTGTAAACCTTCAAATGACCATTTGTGGGGTGGGGTATGGATGCCTTCTGTAACTGAACTGTGAAATGATTATGACGACAATGATGATAACAACGGTGTTGACAATGACTATGACAACAATGAGGATGATGATGATGAGGAGGGGGGTGAAGATGATGATGGTGGCAGTGGTAGTGGTGGTGGTGATGATGATGACAAAGATGACGATGATGATGATGATGAGAGGAGTTGAGTTTGTTGTTAAAACACGTCAACAACATAAGTACTGGGATAAGTCCACTTTTATTAGCTTATTACGTTAACCTTTACTCGTTATATTTTAATTTCCAAAACAGGAGCAGTATGCCTTGGTTTATAAGGCAGTTGTTCAACTTGTTCAAGAAGAACTGGAAAAAGATAAGCTTAAGTCTCACACTTATGTCAATGTGGAAATACCTGCTGCATCAACACCGGCAGCTGGACATGCAGATTACGAGAACTATGAATTTCTCAATAGTGTCAGTCGGTGGAAGCAAAGTGATCTTCAAAATGGATCCGTTCCCAGAGCTGTGGCACCATTACCAGCCGCAGCACCGAAAGAAACTGAAACTAATTCCAAGCCACAACCCAAACCAGCAAATAGGAGGCCTAAGCCAACTTCAAAATCTGAGGGAGCTACTGTTGTAAAAATGAATGAACCAGTAAAAAATGACTATGTCAATCTTGAATTTCCTAGAGAAGCGAATAAAAATGTGCCTGTGTCAACAGCAAAAGCCACAGATAATACAGTCTTAGCCCAATCTAGGTCACAAGCAAGAAGTAATATGCCAAATTTGAATTTAAACGAGGTGAAAGGGGGCAGTAAAGGTTCTTCAGCGCAACGCAAGGGTCAAACAATCCCTGATTACGAAGTGCTGCCAAAGAGAACTTCTGGATCAGGTGCGGCTAGTCCAGGAAATGACAAGCCTCCTCAAAAGAATAAGGTTGTGTCAGTTGATTATGAGTTTCCGGCAATTCTTGGGCTACAGAAGCAACACAAAGAAGTTCCTGAAGGTACGTTACATGTTTGGTGTTAAGATAAAACTGATACATGTACGTGTAATACTGTTGAACCTGCATGCAGCTTGCAATATAGGTGCCTTGGGTTTTTAAGTGAGATTTTTGTATTGGGGATTTGCATTTTCAATGTTGTTTTGTTGAAGAGAAGGACTTCAGGCGGCCATTTTGTTCTTGGTGAATTACTCGGAAGAGTGTAATGTGCAGTTCCAGAAAATATCCATACACCTGCCACAGAAGGGATTGGAAATTCCTGAGGGGGTGGGGTGGGGCAAGAACTTTAACGAAAATCCAAATTTAGCAAAATGCCATGGCTCGCATTGCTGAATTTAACCACTGACCTAGAATCAGTTAACATTCTTAACTTTATAAGATTTAACCTGTGAAAATGTTATCAGCTGTTAATTATTTAATGTAATGCAACATAGTCTAAATTAATTAAGGATTGATTTAATTAATTGTTATTAATATTAATAATAAATTATGACCATTTTTCAAAGTCCATTTTAAATTATTTTGTAAACGAGAGTCCCTCTGCATATGTGTTTCCCCGCTCAAGATAAATTGAGATTTGACTTGTGATATGACCGTTCAGAGATATGTGTAGTCGCACCGATTGTTGTTGCTCAGTTTGAATTTTTGACCAACATTAACAACCTATCAAAGACACTACACGAATCTCTATTAATAGAACTGTCAACATCTTCGAGTCACCTCTCAGCCAGATGTCTGGAACAGGGTGACAAATTGAGACAGACAGACAGACGGACAGACAGGATGGATTTACGGACAGACGGATGGACAGATAGACCATCTGACCAACTGACTGACCAACAGACAGACGGGATGGATGGACGGACGGACGAACGGTTGGATGGACAGATAGACCGTCTGACCAACTGACCGACCAACAGATAGACAGACAGACGGACAGACGAACCAACAGACGGATGGACGGAGGGATGGATGGACAGATAGACCGTCTGACCAACTGACCGACCAACAGATAGACAGACAGACGGACAGAAGAACCAACAGACGGACGGACGGAGGGTGGATGGACAGACAGACAGATGGACTGACCGAACGTCTGACAGACAGACCATCTGCTACCAGGGATGCATAATGATAATTAATGCTTTTTTGGTAATAATGATAAATGTTAAATAAAACAGGTCTGTTAATTGATCTCGGAGATGATGTGCCTCCTTTGCCATCCAAAAGGCATTCAGTGGGCTCTACTGTAACTAAAGATGGTTTTGGCTCCAGATATGAAAATGTTGAAGGTAACTTACAGTGATAGTAAAGTAACGTAATTAAGTAAACTGTTCTTCTACACTATTGCTGTGATTTCTTGTAAACGGTTTTAAAGCAACAACTATTTAAGCAGTACTTTTCTATAGCTTGCTATTTTAAAAACATTAATTTTCAACGTTTTCAAATTATCAATGATAATTGAATTTCTATCTAGGGTAGAAAACAGCAAAGAAATAATTATAAAACAAAAACTCTAGCAAGGACGGTTTACAACTGAAGATAAACATAAGCGATAAAAACGACGTTTTGACGTCACCAAGACACCAATATCAAGTTGATATAAGATATTAGCGGTTCAGATTATTTCATCTGCTATTAGAAGTATAACTTGATAATGATGTCAAGATGGCACCGAAACGTCGTTTTTATCGCTTACCTTTACCTTGTAATGTATCACAAAATTTTCACTTAAGCTTACAACTGGGGAAAAATTTAATTGACTCCCGCGGTATTTTCTGGGGTGATTCTGTTTGTTTACGTTTATCACGAGCTTTAAGCATCAAACTGGCAGAGATATTTATTAGTCTTTCATTTGCAAAATCAGGGCCATGCAATAAACAAAGTTGATTTTCGAAGGTTATAAATGCCGTTTTACAAACTTAGGGCGCTTTCCATTTGTTATAACTGGCCGGTTGGAAAGAACTGGTCCTCATCGGTCTAAATGGAATGTCCAAAGGCCAGTTCGCGTAATTACCAGGGCGATCCTTGCGGGATATACACGCAAGACACGCGAGAGCTGATGTGAACAATATGGCGGACTTAGCGACGCAAATTTGCAACATTCCGCCGACATTTCTTCTCGACTTTCTTTCGTTGGAGGAGGAGAATACTCTTTTTATGCACGATGCAGCAGACGAATTTGTGTTTTTTTTTTCGATTATGTGTATCTTTTCTCTGCGCAAATTAGCGAGAATTGCAAAAAATTTAGGCATAAATCTATTATACCCACTACAAGTCTGTGATGAACCTGCCGCCATTTTCCACGCGTAAAATTCCCGCGCAATATTTCCTCGTAGCGCGTCGGAACGGGAGAACTGAGCAGCCCTACTCCATAATCAGGGCCAATGTGGCCAGAACCAGTTCTCAGAACTCGCGCATACCATTTACGGACAGACCAGTCCGACCAGCCAGTTCTAACAAATGGAAACCACCCTTAGATTACCTTGATAAATGTAGGACCGACGTCCATAACAAATGTAATCCGTCTCAATCCTCTCCAGTTTTGTCTTTCCATGCACCTTCGCGGCTTGTCTCTGTTTCCTTTGAGTTCTCTAATTTGCAGGTTTTAGCGGTTATTGTGAGAGATCAGTTCATTCAATAGTCCGTTTGTTTACTGCTGAAATTGCCTGACGAACTTTAAAAGTGGCTTTCTTCTTTTAGTGGGTGTTGTCATCAGTATCGCCTTCGTGGCCGTGTATAGCAGAACTGATCGTGTCGCCTCTCATTTCCTTTTCATTTTTAGTCGAGCCTCAACCTAAGCCTGGATTAAGCACTCACAGATCAAACAGTACCCCCAATGTGTTGGACGATTCTTGGCTATTTGGACTGCAGTCAACAGTAAGCAGCTCGCCACTTGGCGTGCATCCTGAAAGCTCCAAAGAAAAGGCAGACAGCAAAGCTTTCCATACAGTTCCCAATAGAGTTCATCGAGATTCTGGTCCCAAGAGATGCCCCTTGACTGCAGAAGTGTTCAAAGACCCTGGTGCAAGTGGCGGTGGCGGCGGTAGTGGTGGTGGAGGTGGAGGAGGCTTGGGGCTAATGCAGCCGTCTCAAGGTCAGTACTGCTTGGTGGGTGCAGTGAGTCCTTCTTCACCTCCTAACGTGATGCTTGTTCCTCAATTTGTGGCCCAATCACAGCCTCAGAAGCAACGACTGCCTGTCGAGGGTCGAAATTCACCACAGCCAAAGAAGCAAGGTGATCAATCCAAGTCACGGGCTCCGGTAGGGGCCTACAGCCTGGTGGGAATACCTGAAGTACCGGGACAGTCACCACTTCTTCATACACAGACTCCGGTATCAGCACCTGCCACTGTAAACAGTGATTCTACCAAAGCAAATGCTGGCCTTCCTGTGGAAGTCAAAGCAAAGCCAGAAACTACTGTCCCTGTGGTAAACAAAGGAAGTCCGATTACTGAACCTTCGTATGAGATATTTGGACAATGGCAGCAGCCTGCCAAGAAAGCCTCTCCCCCATCAGTACTGCCATACAAACCTAAAAATACTGCAAAAGAAGTGGTACGCGGATCACCGCTCCATCCGCAAAAAGTAGACAAGCAAAAACCGATATCTGAAGGCGAATCTGCTCCAGATATCTCCCTGAGAAGCCAGGGTGATGGCGCACCACTGGATGCCGTTGTTGCGATAGTTGCACCAGGTATGAATAGAGGAAGCGCATGGGGTGCAAACGCGTGGTTGGTTGGTAATTCCCGCCAAAACTCTTACTGGAAAATCGAAACGGACAACCGCTCTTTATCAGTATATTCATTTTGCAATTCCCGCCAAAACCTTTCTCAGTCGGGGGGTGCAAGTGCTATTTGATGACGAAATCCCATCTCCGAGATGACGTTCGTCCCTGAAGTTGTTAAGCAACATGTCATATTTGCTCGTGCGATTCCTTTCGGGTGTGTTCGGGAGCTCTCGTGCTAGTTTTTGATTGGATAAAATAAGCCAGAAACACCTCCAGTGCCTCAACGAGGTGCAAATGGATAAAGTCATGCTTGCCAAATGTGAGCAGACAAACGTGTCATTTGTGATCCCGCAAAAACTACGTGAAACTTTTGCTGCCAAATGCCAACGAAAAGTGTAAAATACGGGCTGCGCTGCCAGCAAACCAAAATTTTATTCGTCAACAACCGTAGGAGTTATGCAACTTCGACAACTCACTGGTGCACGTTTTTGATGTATACAAAGTATAGATCTAGAGTGCTAAATAACCTTTTCACCTTAAATATAATTGAACTGATTCAGCCATGTTTTGCAGATCTTTATGCTTCGGTTGTTCCACGAAACAACAGAGAAAAGACCGATTCCAAGGACAGAGACAGTGGTAATTTGTCTGGCGGATCACCTAACCTTCGTTCTCAAACCTCATCTGGAAGTTTGCGGGTTAGCTGGCTAATTTCCATTTTCTTTGCAAATAAGTGATGGTTGTTGGAACGGGTAGAGAGAAGTTTGCCACAGACCAAGGCCAAAAAAGGGGCTAAGATCGAGTTTCAATTGAGTGTCGTAAAACCAAAACCAAAGTAATTACTGTGACCAATCACAAAGGACGGAGACAATCCAGTGAACCAATCAAAACTCGAAGTAGTAACACGTAGCCAACAGAAAGAGCGTGAAAACAAGTGCGCGCGAGTCGTGGTTAGGTTTGGTTTTTCTCCTGGTTGGTTGAGAAAGTGGCGCGAGATTTTTAAACCAATCACTGAGCGAAGCAGTGCAAGACGCAGAATTGCCTTTATGCCTGAATTTTTGTTGTCTTTAGTAAAAATAATAAAAACATGCGTTAAAAACATTCATAACCCTTTCTGGAGCAAATAGACATTGGTCTGTCATAAAGCTTGCAGGAAAAGAGCGAAAGAAGAAAGAGCAAATTTTTCGTAAACACTACATGTCGTTTTCTTTATTTAAGAAGCATGTTATTTGATTTTTCATCTTACAGAGCTTTACATCTACTTCAAGTGACGAAGGCGATGTTCCTCCTGCAATTCCTGAAAAGACAAACGAAGCTTTTCAAGTTCCAGGCACGTGACTGTTTAAAAATTAATAGCCTGATGCTGGAGAGAAAGCTGAGATTTCACCTGTGAAATTTTATAGTTTAGATTTATTTCCTCATAGATCCTTCTAGTGACTAGCTTTGCCTCTTGTACATTGGTTCGTCACGCAATTTCCGTTATGACGATGGAAGATTGCGTGTCGAGGCAAAATAAGGTATTCATGGCAAGTTATGCCGCATACGCCATTGTTGAAGCGCGCTGTTTTGTTTTGTTTTATCGTAAAAATGTTCCTTATATTACCGCATAGGCGAGGAACCATACGAAAATGTTCAACACAACAATAAAAGCACTTTGGACCGACTCAAGAAAATGGTGAAAAGCACATCAAGGGTTGGTATCATTTGATCTTATTTTGTTATCAATGAGAGTAGGCGGGGAGAGAAGTGGGGAGAAATATCCTTGGAAAACGAACTTTACTTAAACTTTGCCTAGACACAATGGTTCAAGTCGGGACAGGGAAGTCATCTGTCAAGTTATATCTTTAGCCTTTTATTCCATGTACAGAATTTTCTCCGAGTCGACAAAAATACCAAAAGTACTAATTAAACAACGTAGGAAAACTCCATGGCGGTAACAAGGAAGTTTGAAGACACACGCCAAAGGTGATTTAGATTGGAAGAAGTGCAATATAGGTTAGGGAACATGCTTCAATAGCCTATTACTGTTATTATTGGACGAACAAAGTTAATGAAGTTAAAATTTCGTCTAGCCGCTGTATGCTGGATAACTACATGTATACATGGGCAAAAAAAAAAAAAAGAATTCCTTGTGTCTAGATGTGGTACTAAATTTGGTTCCCCTATAACTCGGTTCGAACGTTTATAAGGGGACATTCTACAGTAACTGTCCGCCATCTTTATCCTTCAGGGTAGTTTACCAAAACGTTTGTCTGACATCACACATCCGCATGGACTGCCGCGAACTGGTAAGAGTATAGTCAATATTGAATAACACGGGCAACATTCTCGTACACAGAGCCGCTTGTCCCTCTTAGCCAGCTGGGCCTGTGCTCGAGGAGCAAGTAGCTCTGGAAACACGTGATTTGATTGGCTTGCGACTACTAAGGGGAGTCCAATCACATTAGCCGTTTTAAACTAACTTACAACAAATGAATTTTAAAACGGCTGATGTGATTGGACTCCGTTTATTAGATTCTATCCAATCAAATCATGTGTCCCCAGAGCCACTTGTTCCTCGTGCACAGGCCTAGGACAAGAGGCTCTGGGACGAGAATGCATAGGCACGTTATTCGTGCTGAGGGTATAGCTTAGCTGCAACCCTGATCTATATTCTTGTAATACTAACGCTATAGTCCGAGGTGTTCCGCAAAGTGCTGTTAGTTAGAAATTGTGCATTATAGCGAGTGTTGGATCATATTTGTTAAATCACTTCTTTATAAACCTTAACACGAAGAGAACCGTTGTGAAAACAACCGTGTTAAATTGAGTAGTGCTTGGTGTGTACCCTTTAACAGCGCATAAAGACCATTTATAGCAACTGGCGGCCGGGAATAGCTGTTTTGTTCTTCCTGGGTCTCGTTAGTGTGGTATTGTGAGTGTGCTTGTGGGTTCCTTCTAAACTAGATACAATGAGGGATTATTACTAACAAATTACTAATTTCATTTATTTGTCTTTGTTCCCAGGGTCATTGAGATTGGAAGAAATAGGTATGAAGCTTTTCTTGGTGCTTATTATGCAGTGATGTAGTTTCTTTTTTTTATGCTTCGTGTGTTTTTCGGACGAGGTAGCCATTCTCTCGGGTTTGCTCGTGTATTACAGTAGCGCTTAATTGCAGGAATAGCTCCGGGCTCTGAATGCACTGGGAACGAGTTTGGTTAGCTGAATCAGACTACAAAATTACCCTGGTTTGCCTATTATAACACTGCGGTTAGCCTACAAAGCAATCCGGTTAGCCTACTGAGCATTGCGGTTAGCCTAGTAAGCAATCCGGTTAGCCTACTTTTGCATTCCGGTTAGCCTACTAAGCACTGCGGTTATTCGGTTAGCTCTCAAGAATGGTAAGGGCAACACGATAAAATCTTAAAATTTTCGGTGTTCGGCAGCCGGGCCTCGGTAGTGTAGTGGTTAGTAGGAATAGCTCGTGTTCTGGGTTACCCGGGATCGACTTTTGTTTTTTTCTCTTTATTAGACGAAAAAATCAAAGTCTAAAAAAATCTAAGTGTCCCGGAGCCATTCCTGCATTTAACGCCATGTGTGTATTACGACTGATTCGTTCGTTAATTCTGTCTATCCAGGCTACAAGAAGCGATTTGCAAAGCCCAAGGGCCCGCGATCATCTCCAGCGGACTGGCCAAGTTTTGGACATCTTGGTTTATAGTTTAGCTATGAAAATTCCTTTTTAAATTAGATTTTGTCTTTTTCATTAGAGAGGTAAACATCATGCTCTGTAGCTGATACATAACGTCAGCTTGCCATTGTTTCTGTGAGTCGTGTGGTAAATCTCGTAAACTTGTAATTCTCGATTGGTCCTCTATTGTAGCAGTTGCTATGGTATTAGGGGCTAGGGGTATTGTTCTTGTTGTTTGTTTTATTGTTTTCATGCAGGTTAGCGAGCCCATTCTGTTCATTACTCAAAATAATACCTTGTTACTTGACATTTTTGTGTAAGGTTTTGCGGACTGGCGATTTTTCGTGTTTTGCGGGAACTAATTTTTTCGACTCGAGATTAGTGAAATTTCTACTAGTTCAAATGGAATAGCATTAACAAGGAAAGAAACTTTTTAATAACAATTCTGACTATTATTACTTGGTGATAGTTACAAACGTTAAGCACAGTCAAAAGTGGACGTATTTGGTAAGCACACAGTAGTTTGGTTCAATTTATCTAAGCTCGGGTTGTTGTTGTTTACGTCCGGTATAACCGCAGTAACCCACGTTTACGTCAAAAAGAGAGCGGAAGTTCTTTATTGGGCTGACGGGAGTAAAATTTTGCGCTTTTTGGCTGCGATAATTTGTTTTATGCGGGATTGCGGTTCGGAGACAAACCGCAAAATGCGCAAAAAATGAAGTCCGCACACGTTTTCATGATGGCAAACAGGTAGTGCAAGATCTCTCTCGTTCATGAAACAAGAGTTTACAAGCATGATGTTTAATCTCTGTTATTTTGTAATGTCTTTTGATGAATTGACGATATTTTCAACTTGCCTTTCAGCAAGTCAAGGTTTTAACAAAATCCCTTAAAGGGAAAAACACGAGGTGTTAAACACCAATAATGAATTGATCCGCGAATAATGCACATATAAAACATGTACACAATCTTCGAATTTACCGAGTTTTAGCTTTATATGTTGAAACAAGGGGGACTGAAACCAATGTTTTAAAAACACGAATTTCCGGTATACAGGGGGCGAAGCCTCTGGCAATTGTCAGGCCCAGTTGTCAATCAACCACCAAAGCAGTGGTGGATGGTAGGGGGAGGGTGCGGGGGTGCGCACCCCCTGAAATGTGAACTTTCCAAATGAAATTTAATTTTGTAGAAGCCCAAAAAGCGATTTGTGTATCGTCAAAAAAGAAAGAAAAAAATTGTATATCGCCCCAATAATGAAATGCTTGAGTTCAAAGTGGCACATATGCCGTCATTATATCAGTGTTTGGCGTGGCTTATACGGTCACCAATCAACGGGTCATGAAAATTTGCCCGTATTAACGGGGTATGGTCAAACTTCATGAGTGGTCCTGACAGATACATTTGCACTTCTAGACAATTGTAAATTCTTTAATAAACATTCAGAATGCACCGCACAGAGAGCATCGATGAACATAACTGGATTCTAAAATCCAAACAAGACCAGGCTTGACTGTACATATCCCCGATCTCTCGGACTTAACATCATGTTACTTTGCGTAAAATATTGTTTCTCAAGTATCGTATTTGCTTTGCTTGGACAACTACGAATGTGTATTTGGTTCGAGTGACCGTATAAATTGGGGTAAAATTATAAGGGATAATACAGATTGGGATTTCAGAATGTGGCCGTTTGACGCATTCATTATAAGAAAATGTATGGGCCGTGACCAAAACATAACGAGGTGATCGCATCAACGAGGTGCCTAGCCCGCTGTATAGCGAAAAAAATGTGTACGTTTACCCACCACACAATTTATTCATCTATCTGTGTTGATTTCCTTTTATAAATATTGAATCAGCTTGTTCATAGTTAAACGTTTTGAAGGCACGTACATGAATTTCTACACCTTAGCCCATCAGTCAATGGCCTCTGAGTCCGCGTCTTTTGTTGCTGTTTTTGTTTGCCGTTGTCACAATTGAGGAATCATATTTTGAACTCTTAGATTTTCAGTAGCATGCTTCAAAGAAATGTACGGTTATTTTAAGAAAACTACAAAGTAATTATTGTTAGAACGATATAAATGGGAAGTGGTGTTAATAGATTTTCCGGTATGAGCTGATACCTTTACTCACATTTCGTAAAATGTTCATTTACAGTTTGTCTTTTTTAATTTGAATTTTTTTAAAAAACAGATATAATTAATTTTGCCGTTTTGTACTAAATTTAAGTAAAATTGACACTGGTGACAGAATATTGAAATAGATTTTTAAAAGAACTTTTAAAATCAAAATGTGAATAAAAATAAACTCATTCAGTTACAGTTTCATTGCAATATCTAATAAAGTACCTGAGTATACCTGAATTGTAATCGGAGTAGCTTCTCTTGCGCTCTGTAAATATTACATTGGAATGTGAATATGATTTTCTGTATGTAAACAGCTTTGTTTACAATTGTAATAATAGTTTCGACAAAAAGCTGGAAAAATGATAACACAGGTTTATTCCGAAGTAAGCCTAGCTCTGAATTTATAAAGGAGAAGGAAAAATATTTGTGCCACGGGAAAGCCAGCAAGCAAGAATATTGATAAGTAGGCTGTGTAGATCAGAGGTTTGTCGCCAGGTTCAAGTGAGGGATATGCCGTGGGGTCTAAACGCAGGTCGACTTTCACCTCCGCTAACATGAAAACTATGGTGAAAACAATGTACGTGGCACCGAATATGTAGGCATACATGACGTGCATTAGCCTCACAGGGATGTAACTGGCCAGTGTGTCGACAATCGCCAGAAAAAGATAAAGAGTGTGTCTTGGAAAATCAAAAATTCCCACAAATGAGTAACGTTCTTCAAAGAACATCGAGAAGTAAGCGATTGTGCAAACGAACGAGCTGTCTGCGGCGAGAGTATGAAGAACCCACAGCACTTCATGGTGCCACGAGAGATGGTTTACACTTGTGGCTAGGTTGTTGTCTTTCTCTCCGGGTTTCAAAGCACAAGAATTGGATTTTTTGGGGTAACGTCGCTCTTGATGGATTCTCTCGTATTGATCGCTCTCCTTTGATCTGCACATGGAACGACGGATTGCCGTGAGAGAGCCAAGCAAGAAATACAAAGCTGTTACCACTCGACTCCAGTTCTCCAAGTGTATGAACCAGTCTCCTCGCGGATGTTGCAGCCCGACCCACACCAGGTCTACAATTGCCAGGGAAGCGTACATCAAGCGGAGGATACCAAACAATGGTCTTGGTAAGCCCTGTAGTGACCGAAAACAGTACATTTCTTATAACAGCTAACAAACTCACAATTTTGTCCCCAGAGCCGCTTGGTCCCGGCAGGAGAAACAGTTGGCTTTGGGGACACATGACTTGATTGGCTAGAATCTAACAAAGGGAGTCCAATCAAATACTTCAAGATCTCCTGTTGTAAGACAGTCTTGATGAGACTCCCTTTGTTAGATTCTAGCCAATGAAATCATGTTTCCGCGGAGCCACTTGTTCCTTGTGCCTAGGATTTCACGGTAACGATCGTTTCCGGTACCGTGTCGTTACCGTGTGCTTAAAATAACGGAACCGAAAAATAGTTTCCCATGTAAATATTCAGCCTTACCGACCAAAATTCACTTGATATGAGTTTTTCACACTCTGATGCTCAATTAGTAGAGCAATTCGTTGGTTGACTCTGCTTATATACGAAACAAAAACGTTGTTTAGCATCTCTCGTCCTGACCGCCATCTTATATCGTTCCCAAAGTGCATTGCACGGTACTGGTGACCCACGTGTTCCTTTCTCCGTGCGATCAATATGGCTTCCGGCGCCAAAAAGAAGAAATACGACTCTGTAAGTTTAAAAGCATTTAAGAGGTGGTCTTTCAGTGATGATTTCACCGTGGAAACTGACGATGAGGGCCAAATTTCTTTGTTGAAATGCAAGATTTGCAGCGAACATTTCACGTGAGTATGCTTCTTAGTTCGATCTATGAATTACCCGATCTGTTATGCGACTTTTTCAAGCATTTTGTACATTTCCTTCTCTGTTTTTAATTGAAACGTTCTTTTGTCTTTCTGTTTACACTTAAATAGACGTTGAACTTTTTTTAAAAAAAGTGTACACTGAAGCTCTGTTTTAAAGTATTTACAAGATGTTTATTGAAATCAACGGTATTAAAAACGGGTTCCCATGAATTTTAACGGAACCGAAAAATAGTTACAGATGGGTTCCCATGATCTCTAGGCACGGAACCGAAAAATTGTTTTCCATGAGATTTGAAATCCTAGGGCTTGGGTTAATAGGGTCGACGTCAAGCTGCTCTGGGGAGGAGAACGGGGCTAGTTATAGGATTAGGTAAAGGTAAAGTCTGCATACGAGCCTAGTGGCCCATCAGGTTGGAGCTTATCCTGGTTTCTGTAGCATGAAGTGACTATAATATTTCTACTCCCCCCTGGATGGGATGCTAGTTCATCGCAGGGTTACCCACCGCATTATTTCACCAGTACCCATTGATACACCTGGAAGATGCAAGGCAAGCAATATCAAAGTAATGTGTCTAATGCCCAACAACACAATGCAGTGCCCCGGCTGAGGCTCGATTAGGCCACCATGCCTCCCACCATTCGTAGGATTACTAAGTTTAATTCACTTTACTTTGCACAAAATGATTATTATTAATCAAGCTTCTCCTAACTCAAATACAAAATACAATACTTATATACACAGTGAGATGATAGGCTTTTTATGGGTATCCCTGTTTTGACCTCTATCTTCTTTTCATTCCTTATTTTCTGTTTGCCTTCAGGTTCTTTCCCTCCCTCTTTCCATATGCCTCTTCTGAAAGAAATCAATGTTTTCTCCCATAGCTTATCTAATGGATAGAAGATTGATGGACGTAGATCATTATTTGAGCATTATCTTTTCCTGTGATCTCTTACTCCCTCCTCCAGTACAGTAACCCGTCTCCAATGGGTTACTGTAAAGGTTGCATGCCCAGGAATTTGAAACTTTGATCTCGTGTTTGCTAATGCACGGACCACTTTCTCACGTCTAGAGGAAAACTTTGGGTTGTTACAGCTGTAACTGACACAATTTCAAAAAAATGTAAACTCCAAGCAGTAACATTATTATATGGCAAGGAAAATCCGAGCATTCTGATTGGTTCTTTCTTGGTCTGGATTTTGCCATTCTATGGAAACGGTCCTAAGCTGCATATTTTTAAAACTTGCAACTAGAACTGCAGATAGAAAACTTTTAAAAATATTATAATTTAAAGAAAAAAGTGTTTTCAAACCCGTGGTAGCTTGTTCTTTCTGAGGTGTTGGCAGCATCAAAACACGTTACGGTGGAAAACCTCTATATAAAATTCAAGTCACCAAAAGTGCGTTTTTAACAAGCATACATGACCCGAGTGCCATAGAATAAACTACGGCCCTTTCGCTCGTTTAGTAAGAGGTTAGTATTTCGCCAGAATCCTTCGATTTTATAAGAAAAAAAACCTCCTGGATACGAGGCTTTGTTTCGCATAGTATAGTTTGAAACTGAGACCTGGAAATGCTCGGAAATATTCCGAACGTCTTCTGAAATCGTTGTGTATGATGGGGTAATCTTCGAAACACCGGCCTCTGCGGTTTTTTTTTTTTTTGATGGAAGGAGGAACTTTAGCTCCCAACCCCCCCCCCCCCCCCCCTCCTCCAAATGATTATTTGGGATAAATATTAAATTTACCTATTTGAAAAATTATTGTTTTACTGCTCTCATAAGTATACGATAATAAATACTTCTCTGCATCTGGTATATTTGGATGCATTTTTAGCCATCCTGGGAGCATTCACTTGAAAAATGTTTCGGGGGAGCATGCCGGGACCACCCCTAGATGGCTTGCGTCTGCGGCGCGCGATGCAAATGCTTATGGTATTCGCATTATTCCACCGCCCTCTCCCCCCCGCCCCCGCCCAATCGTTAATATGCTGCACGGTCCCTGAGTATGCCTCAAACCGCGTATTTTAAATAAACTTAGTCTGCGTAGCTGGCGGTTTATTTTGGTGGCACTCTCGGTCGGAACAAGCAGTCAAAGCCGCGAAACCGGAAGCGCTTTCCCTCAGACCGCTCGCGGCTTCGCCTTTCAGTGTTTGGCTTCCGGTTTCGCGGCTTTAAACGGCCAGCTACACAGGTTAAAATAAACTAAGACGTTCATCGTTTCTAAACTAGGGTCGACATAAATTCGTGCCGAGGAGTTTTGCGTATCCTTTTAACTTCCTTCGCCTAAAGACTTGGGAGATTACCAGATAATTGGCAAAACGTAAGTGAAGTTATTTCTTTAATAATTTATCTCGCCTTCCAAGTGTATTGCAAGCGATGTTTATATCAAAATTTTCATTGTTTTAACATTCTTCTGTTCTGCATCAGACGTCATTAATATTTTCGCACCACTGGTGCGTAGTAAAAATTTCCTTCCGGCCTTGCGTCATTTCCGGCCGCAGGAAGGATGCAGGAATTTTTTTCTAATGAAAGGTCTGCATCAGTTGTTTCAAAGAGCAACAAAGTAGACTTGGTTGACATAACAATTGAAATATCTTTAAGAAGATTACATCAGATCCAATTCTTTATGCCGGAGTAATCATTGAACCAGATCTGCAAACCGTACCAAACGTTAAAAACAAAGAAACATTACCGCGCTTTACAAACCTATCGATTCGTTTTGAGTAGTAGCAGTTTCTTCGCTTAGGTACATGAGGTGTGATTCGTTGCCGGCAAATTACAATTTTATAGAATAAAATTAATTTTGTGATGTGTGACGCTTTAAATACATATAGAATTTGTTAAAAAATTCCTTGAGGCATCGAACGTTTTGGGTTAACCCCTTCTCCAGTGCGAAATGCCTGTTCCTTTTGGAAATTTTAAGTTTGGAAATAAATTATACCCTTCCCTGCTAACAAAGCGTTTTGAACCAAATTTCCTCAAATATTTCTTTAGGAAAAGGCCATCAAATGGTGTAATGAAGGCTTCCGAAACGTCATGTGGAATTGTAATCTAGCTAGAGAAACTGCACACCCCAATTTATGGCACATATTTCATCTCTTTTCTGAATTTGATCGAAGTTAGTCTTTCCAAATTGCTATTCAGTTGTAATCATTTATATAACACGTTATTTTCAGGGATAAAACGGCATGATAGCTCTATTAAAATGTAAGAAACAAGCGTTAATGTTGTTGAGTTGCATACTATCGTCTCCGGCCTAACAGCGGTCTGGCGCTTTTTTGAAAGCAATTGGAAGGTTTTCTTGTCAGTCCCATTTGTAAATCATTCATTTATTCACTTACCGGAGCATCAGTAAAAGCTCTGGAGTCGGGATAACACAGTCCAAGGTTTTGTATCCTTAATTCCTCGCCAAGAGCTTTACAAAAGCTATCCATGACTTTTTCAACTTATGTACTAGTTCTTTAATACTGTCGTGGCGTTGGAATGAACAGTTTTCCCAGCTTCACTCTAGTTAGGGGGGCGGGAATGTTCGTATGTTGCTTTTGTTTTAATTAAGCCACACAAATTACAAATAACGTCAGTTCCGCTCTTATAGACTACCGGCCAATGGACACACAAGGAACTAGCCATTCTCCTCCCCATTGTCCTTTTCGTTTCTCTTAGCCGACAGGGCCTTGGCACGAAAAAATTTTTGTTATTGGCTGTTGAGAACAAAGAAATCTTAAACGGAAGTCAAAATGTTCGCCGAGTGCCTGACCACAACACACAACATGTAGAAACATCAATGCTTCATACATGAGGTCCGGAAGTCCTAGAATATCGGACTGGAAATCGAATGTCTCCAGAGCCCTTCGTTTTTCGTGCTAAGGCCCTGCCGGCTAAGAGAAACGAAAAGGGCTATGGGGACGAGAATTGGAACTAGCATGTTCCAGGCTCTCGAGTAGTCGGGGGCGGCGAAGCTGATTTCCGTTTCGTAAACGGTTGGTGCCATTTTCAACGGTCGATGCCATAATTGATAACCAAGCTTTTCGGGATGGACGATGCTATATCTAATCTAGTTTAGGCCTGCACTAGGTCGAAACTGGTTATAATTTGCTGATAGACTAATACACACTTGCCAAATGCTCAATTGTTCAATTTTACACTGGTTTGCTTGCGGTTAGCTGTATTTGTTGGGTGGGGCAATACTATAAGTAAAATAGACTAAGAAAGTCATCTTTTATAAAGAAATTGGTAGTGTAGTGGTGAAATAGGGAAGTTGGCATGTCAGAAGTTCAGGGTTCGACTCTGGTCATTGACGAACATTGTTTCTCTTTTTTGTGGGTAAAAAAAATCGATGATAGCCCAAGTGTCGATAAAATGGCATCAACCGTTTACGAAACGGAAACGTGCGGCGGCGAAAGAAGCGGGCGCCGTGCGAGGACATGTTGGGATCGGCTAGGTATCCACGCCTCTCCACCATTCCCTCTTGTTTCACTGATTATTGGTAATACAAGACTCAGAGCCATTTACTGGTTATTGGTAATTCTAGAACGAGGACATTTTGAAAACGAGGGAGGGCGAAAGCGGAACGTTCCCGCTCTCGCCCCAATCCTCCCTCGTTTTCCCCTCGTTCGCCCGCCTCTTTCGGCGCCCCCGACAATTCGAGGGCCTGGAACAGACCACAGGCTTCCCAAACTAAAAATATGTGGTGTATGGGACAGCTTGTGTATATAGAGAATTGTATAGGAAAGTCACCAATATACACAAGCTGTCTCTGTCTGTTTTAGCTTGGGAAGCCTGTAAACATACCAATTCAAATTTGCGAAACATATTGTTTATTTACCTTTTTTTATATTTTCTACTGTAAACCCGCGACTCTAATACAAATTTTAAAAGTCTTCTCACTCTCAGTTGTATAATGCAGTCTTCTAGCTATATAAACACGTAATAAACAGCGAAATAGCACGGCGCGTCAATAATCCTTACGTTATGCCGCAGGCTGTTAGTAATATTTTTTTCTTTTGGCATAAATATAACCCATTTTCAACAGGACGGTGTTTTCGATATTTACAGCTGTTTCTATCCGGTGACTATTAACGGAGTTGTGCCGTACGGGCTCGTCAAAATACAAACAACGAGTAAAATTTCTCAGCGATACTATACAATAAAATGTCTTAGTTAATAAGAGATTTTTTGTGCAATACACTCTTTTTTTATAAGAATATTGTTTTTCCGGCCCAGGCTGAATATTCCTATTTTTCTGCCGATTTTAGGCTAGAACGATTCTTATGAATATTCTTAGATTAAGAATTTACAGTTTAGTTCATGTCTTTTGTGCTGCATACCTTACATATGTATTACAGTACCATTCATCGATCGGTCCCTTGCATTGACCAATGGCTATAGTGTAGGTTGTTATCGTTTTATTGGCTAGTTTTCCGTTTAGAGAAAAAAAATTGTATTGTATTTGCTCATTTTCAACAGAAAATTATATTCTCTCCAAAATCTCAGCCTTGGGTTTATTCTTAAAATTTCACAAATTTCTGCCTCGATATTCTTATAAAATATATTCTTATAAAAAAGAAAGAGTGTACGCCAAATTGTTGTCCGTACAGCCGAATAGTCCATTTTACAGTTCTGTGAAATGTAACCAGACCTCGAGGCTCAGGTTGACCTTGTCATGATAGAGACCAGAAACTATTTAGCATAACAACAAAACGATTTACATATCAAAAGCAAGAGGGTTTGTATCTATGCAAGGTCACCTTCAGCCTCAATTCCACCCAAAGGCTTGGTAACTAAGCACAGAACTGTAAAATGGCCTATTGCTAACCGGTTCTCTGTAATACAAATACCGCGTAATATTTGTACTAGCTTTAGGTGTTATTTGCACTCTACGAAGCACAGTTGGATGATAATACCACTTATTAATAGCATCAGAAGTACTAGCCTGCGTTGCATCCGGACGTGTCAGATAATCATCCTCGGCGGTTTTGTCCGTCTGCGACGCAGGCTACAAAAGTACATGATTCAAGAATAGGCCATTGTTCAGTTTTGTGCTGAGTTACTAAGCCTTTGAGTGGAAAAGGCTGAGGGTGACAACCCTCTTGCTTTTGATATGTAAATCCTACTGTTCTTATGCCAACTAGTTTCTGGTCTTTATCATGGCAAGGTCACCACAAGCCTCGCTTTCATACAGAGGCCTGGTTACATTTCACAGAACTGTAACCATGTGCCGGCAAGTAGGGCGAGGACGCCTTAAAATAGGGACCTTCAGATCGGAGTCCGAGGTCGAGTACACGAGTACGACTTTCGAATTTCAATCCAGTTACGCTAGTTTCTGGTCTTTATCATGGCAAGGTCACCGCAAGCCTCGCTTTCATACAGAGGCCTGGTTACATTTCACAGAACTGTAACCATGTGCCGGCAAGTAGGGCGAGGACGCCTTAAAATAGGGACCTTCAGATCGGAGTCCGATGTCGAGTACGAGTACGACTTTCGAATTTCAATCCAGTTACGGTCTCAGAAACCTCACTCTTCCCAGTTGTTAACTAGTTGAAAAGGAGACTGTCGGTGCAAGATTGCTGTAAAATGTGAAAGCATAGACACGAGAAGTTAGTTTGAAAAGCCGTACTCGTATTCAATCTCGCACTCGTATTCAGATCTGAAGATCCCTAATATTCGAGCGGAGACGACTTACACCTCCGACGTAGACAGAGCGACAGCATTTCCGTAGGAAGGACCTTAGTTATTTAGTCCTGCATATAGAGCATTTAATCTCCGATTTACATTATTGAGTCCCTGGTAATCGCTGCTTTTGTTACCATTGAATTCTGAATTTTCGTAAAGAGGTGGTATTTCACTATAAACTGGCTCATTTCTTTGGTTTCTCTCTTCCTGCTCCTCTTGCGAAGGTCTTCTATTTTCTAATGGTAAATCCTCGGCACAGAATCCTAGGTTGCTGTGACCAACCTTGTTGTCCGCCTTGTAACGCTGTGAATTTTTGTTCATCGTGGGTTCGTCAGCAAAGCGACAAGAATGATGGCGGCACCTGTGTATAATTATTTCATGAGCGCGGGTTGGATATGAGATAACAAAATTAATAAATCATGTTTAGATATCAAGCTCCCTGAATGGATGTGAACTGAAATAATGATGTACTACGAAGTTGGGGATTGAAAATCAAATTGTAAAACAATATAAGAAATTCTGCAGTGACGGGATATGGGGGAAGTGGGGGATATAGGGAAGGCCACGTTCCACCACCTGATGCCTAAAAGACACCCCCCCCCCCCCCCCACTTCCATCCCGCTCTATTCTCTTATTTTGGCAGGATAAGGACCTTAAAGGGACACAGTCAGCTTCGGGACCGCGCTGACCTGGACGCTAGTTTTCTCACGTTGAAAAAAGTTTACCTCAACCTGAAATCAAAGTTACGTGTCGAGTGCATGTAGCAATCCGCTTCAATCTTCCCAGTGTTTCGCTCGATTTTCAATTGTTTAATGAAAACCTGTTTTTGAGTGTACCTTTGCTCATCCTATGATATTATTGTTCATATTTGGTTAACACAGTATGGATCGCATCTCCATAAGTGATTAACAAATTAGCTATGAAAGTATTTAATGCGCCCGCGCACCAGCTGACTATGTCCCTTTAAGTCTCCCTCGCAGCCGTTTTTAGTCTCAGAGGAGCGTTGCGTGACGAGACTAAAAACGGCTTCGAGGGAGACCAGATAGGTCCCGGTCGCATTGCAATAATTTCAAATTAAAAAGCAAACCAAAACCAACGTAATTACTTTAGCCAATCACGAAGAACGCTGAGAATCCAGTGAACCAATCAAAACTCGAAGTAAATACCTGCATGCAGCCAGCACAAAGCGCGGGAAAACTTGCGCGAGTGACAGCCAGCACGATGGGGTCTCAATGGGGTTAACCGTGAACCGGCAAATGTCAAAAACGCAATATTTTTACCGTCAACCGTCGATAAGGAAGCCAGTCTCAGACTTCCTTAATGAAGAACTAAACGATTGTCTAGAAGATTGGCTGTTTATAAATAAAAGTTTCAATATATCACAAAATACGTTCAGCGGTACTAAAGGCGGTGTAATTACGCTAATTAGATACAGTTGAAGACCAAAAACCTAATTTTTAACGCACACATAAGATTAACTGGGAAATTCCAAAATATGGGAAAAATTTAATCTTTTATGAAGAATTACAACCACATTCGCGCTTTAATTTCGTTTTATAAACGGCATGGCACGGCACGGCCCTCCGATTCAGACCCTCAGCACGCAGCGCGGGAAAACTTGCGCGAGCGAGTCAGGGTCGGTTTTGGTTTTACTTCTGATTGGTAAAACCGTCACTAAGCAACCAAGGAAAACGCGAAATACTTTCGACACCCTGCCTCGTACCCAGGCGCGTTCTTAATCTTTTGGGGCAAAGGCTTGAGAACGAGTTATGAAGCACGCAAAGATCTTGGGAAGAGCGAACGACAGGCAGTTCAACACCCGAAGTGAAGCTGTTCTATCCGCAAATTTTGGGGTTGGCACTTTACAGGGAAACAGGCAGAGAATACAGCAGTAAAATAGTGATTCAAATGCACCGTGCTGTACGGCATCAATTTATACACAAAAAGTGTAACTTAGTTTTCACTATTGCACCCTTTATTGATGATTTTCACAAAGCTTTATACATACCAGTAATAGACACTAACGGCGATGCCAGCGAGTGCAATGGCTGCGATTGTCAATGCTACGATGAGGACAATGCCTGTCTTTTTATCTGAATGGACTCCTTTCTTCGAATCGTCTGCAGGCGAAACCAAATAACACCCCTCTGTAACAGACCCAGTGGAATCTTTATCCTCACTGGGTTTTCGGGAAAAAAGTCACTTGGTTGGCTAATTTCCCACTGCTTATTATTTTTTGCAAACAAAATACGCTGGGTCACACCTCACAGTCACTGGGTAAAATCAAAATATTCACTGGGTACTGGGGAGACTAAATTTCCGCTGGGTAGGGGAAAATAATCCACTGGGTAGGGTTTCAGTGGGTCTGTTACAGAGAGGTGTCAAATAAAACGCATCGTCGTGCAAAACTAATCTCGGCATTTTTAACAGCTGCGTACTTGCGGACAACGCATTATAAAAACTGACGTTTTGATATTATCATGTATGTCGTTTATAATCTGCCTTAACGGGCCCTTGTCAGCTTCGCCAGTTTTGATGCCTTCGAAATAATGGAAACTGTATGGTGAATCGAGTTCTTATTGAATAATTCTGAAACTCTCGCATATAAACAAAAACAAAGAATGTCTTCTTTACATTCTTTAAACTTTGATGGGTCAGTACTACCATTCTATCCGTTGCTGTCGCAATAATGGTTTGATACAAATGCCAAAACAATGGTAAAAAATTGTCATAATTGAAAAATTTGTTATTTGAACCACACAATTCCAAAGTTTGAAAGCGCTACGATAAAAATTGTTGATTTAGCAAGCGCTCAAAGTTGCGCTTTTTCGCCTGAAAAATGGCAAATGGAATCGCGCGGCCAAAATACCACGGGACCTCAAATCTGACGTCAGTTTGTTTGCAAGCAGTGCAAGCAAATATGACAGACGGTGAGAAAGTAAAGCGTAGAGATGGATGATATTGCATTGCTGGGGCTCCAAACAACCAAAGTTACCAAAATATGTCTTACACCCCGGCTTATTAGAATGCATCAGTTTCCATCCGATCTTTCGCGACTGGAGTCAAGTGAGCATAAACAAATTCTTGCAAACAAACTGACGTCACACACTATTATCTCGCAATAAATTCGGACCCAGTCTCTTTGCCATTTCTAAAGGCAAAAAACTTTAAGCGCTTGTAAAATCGACAATTTTTATCGTCGCGCGTTCAAACTTTGGAATTGCTTGTTTCAAATAGTAATTTTTTAAATTATGTAGAGAAAAATTTCTCTTCATAGGCACTTTAAACTTTTCTAAAAGTTGTAACATGACGTGCTGATGATAACTCAGTAATAAGCAAATTTGATCACTGAGCTTGTTTTGAGTTATTAGCACTTAAAACTAAAATTAAGGGTGGTTTTAACAGGCTATATTGCTGCTATGGTAACCTCATCACAAAGCAAATAATCACAAGCAATGACCAATAATTGAGCTTTTGATTCCATCATTACATCAGAAACTGATAGAGTGTCCGTAATGACCTTTTAGAGTATAAGGGATGGAAAATGCTGGAAACCGTTATCAATCACGTTCAAATGATACTTGAAGGGCCCTGAGACTCAGGACACGGACTCTCAAGGTGGATTTCCACTGCCGCGTATTTTTTTACGTGCGCAAAAAAATTTAGAGGCAATTTATGAACGACTTGCGTAAACGTGTACGCAAGTTTTCCATACATCGTCTCTAATTTTGTTTACGCACGTAAAAAATTACGCGACAGTGGAAATCCACCTTCACGGGACAGCATCAAAGGCTACATAACATGGAGCGACGCAACAAAACTTCAGTCACAGACCAGCACCTTCATGTAGCAATCTTTAAAAGCTTGTTTCACATTTGTTGAAACATTTCATACTTGGACCGGATTTTTTTAAACTATGATGTTTACTTTGGCACTGTCCAAAAACCGATCCCGGCTACCTTTATTTCAGTATTTCCTGCAAGTTATGATATGACTACATACCATAATCCTCACCTGCTACGCAGTTCTCACTGGAAGCGGCTCCCGAGCTGCTGGTCGTTCTTCCCTTGTCGCAGTTTATGCAGTTGGTCTGCCCTTCCTTGTCTTGATAACTGCCTTTTTCGCATGATTTGCACTTGAAAATCTTTTGATCATGGAATGTTCCCACGGGACAAGCCACTGTTTAGGACATGACGTGTTTTAGTAAACATTAAGATCCCAGACCAACTGTTAACGTACTTATTCGACCCAGTCTCTAATAAGCGCCCACTCAACCCCCTCCCCCCCCCCCAAAAAAAAAAAAAAAAACAGAGGGAGCTCGCTAATTGACGTTAGAGACAATGGGATTGAAATTGCCTAAGTGCCTAAGAGGCTTTCCCGAAGGCCGCGTTTTCTTATTATTTTAATGAAACTTTCAATGAACAGAAACCTCAAAAGACATTTAAAATGAACAATGCTTACCACATCCCTTTCGATCACTACTCGTAACGAATCCACCACCGCACGTGACATTGGAGGAGAGATGTTGGAATGACGACCTGTCTGCGGTACTGTTCATGCCGTGCAAACTGATCTGAAACTGTCCAGTAGCTACGGCATACTTCATTTGAAACAACACCGCTTCACTTCTCTCTTCGACATTGCTTCCTAATGAAGACGAATCATTTACCTCTTTCACTACCAGAGAGAAAAGAACCACCATCCCATGATCCACTGCCCTCCTCATCCTTTCACTGTCTGTCGATTCACATCCGGGAACTGTGACTCTTTTTAATTCGCATGCATGGCATCCTGGGACTGTTGAAAGCGTGTCCTTAATCTCCTTCTCGACTGCGGAGTGCAACTCTTTGTTGCTTTGTATAGTATCACACTGAATACCAGGGAATTTAATCGAGAAGCCATGTTCTATTTCTTTCGGTGCGGCCTTCCCTGTGAAGAGTGGGTGAAGAATAAATAATTATCCAAAGCGTAATTTTGTCTCGTACTTTACCAACGTGCCTGTAGGTCGAGTTGGCAACGCTAAATCGATATTGTACGGATACAGTTTGAAATGTGCAAATGGCGGATAATTGTTCATTATATCATTCGAGTCATTTTTCCCTCCTTTTCATTGGCCCAGACCCTGGCCAATGAAAAGCGTCCAACAGTAATAATCTGCTCGTGCGTAGTAGTTATGTATCAACGAGGGGACCTCTTAGTATAAGCGCTGAGGTTTTTTGAGGTCTCCTCACCACTTATTTCTCTTATCTTTTGTTCTGTTTTTCTTTTTAATTTAGTGATGTAAATATGTGGTGAATAAACATTGAATTGAATTGAAGCTTCTTTTCATCAAAACAACCATGAATATTAATAGCATTTTTATCAGAAAAGATTTGCGCTTGAGCTCTTTTTAAACCAAAGTAAATGGCCTATTCTTTTTTCTCTGTGCTTATCGCGCAAAAGGGCTAGGAATATCTTAGGTCGAAGGACTAATGTGTTTTGAGTGGGAAAGTAAATCATCACGTGTGAGGAAACGCAATTTTATGGCAAAATTACGTACTTGAGCATGTTGGCGCTACCAGTTTCTCCATGTTATTCCATTTCCAGTTTGTATCAGGACCACAGCCAAACATAGCTACAGCCTCGGCATTGAACGAGTAACCTTCGTCGCAGGACATTAAGCACAGCTTTTTTCCAGCAATCTTTCGGCAAGATATCTGTCCATTTCTGGGTCTCTTTAATTCGGGACACTCTGTAGAGTTGAGATAACAGCGCCGTTAGCGTTGCGATTTAGAAATACTTGATAATAATAACTCTCATTTTCCTTTTGTTGTTATTGATCATATCGTACATCAAACGTTGCTTAGCGTGTAAAAAAAAGACAGGAGGACACGTGCAAGTAACCGAAAAAAAAAAAAGAAACAGGGAGGTGCTTTATATAGAAGACCAAGGTTGTGTATACACGGAACCAAATGGATTCGGCCCAACATTCGTACCGGATAGGCCTTCTATTTACACGAGACCGTCCTGGAACCGGTCCGGAACGGATCCAAACGGATCCAAAACGGGGCCTGTTGATTGGCAGGCCCAGTTTTGGATCCGTACGGGACCGGTTCCAGAACGATCCCGTGTAAACACCCGGTGAGGTTCCAAATGGTTCCATTTAAACAGAAGCCGATCTGAACGGTTCCGGTCCGGTCCCGTGTGAACGTAGCCTATAAGGGAAGACTAGTCCACCCGTAAAGGCGTTCCTTTTTAGGTTTGAGATATGTAGTAGATAGGGATGTGGAAGTGGAGGGGGCAGAGGGGGAAGAACCCGGGAGAATAGGGGTCGTGAGGTGTACGGGAGGCGGGGTAAAAGAAGGGAGGAAGCGGAATTCGCGAGCTGGCGAAACCGGGAGTTAAAGGTACCGGAATCGTTAGGGTGAGGACCAGACTTCCCCTCCCCAGCCTGTCACCACCCACAAGGAAAGGTAAAGGAAAAATGTCATGCGAGCCTTTGCTACTGGAAACAGATGTTTTAGTCTACGTTTTCTCTGAAAACAAAAGGGCCTCCCTCAAGGGCTCTCCTTAATATGTTTCTACACTTTTAGCTGGATAGCTCTATGAGTCTACAACCTTCTTCATCGATGATCTTCTTTTCGCAGGTGTTTCCCCAATAACCTTTATTGCATTCGCAGTCGAATTGGTTGATGCCATCCACACACCTTCCATTGTCACAAGGATTTGAACTGCAATCGTTTATATTGATGTCGCAATGAGGACCTGTGAATCCGGCTTGACATTTGCAGTAATAGCGTCCTTGGCGAGACTCGCAGTCGAGGAAGTGGGAGCAATTATTTGAGCACATGTCCAAAGCTGCAAGCAAAGCAGGGGTGAGACATATGTAAGGTACAGAATTGATTTTAGTTAGATTAAAGTCAGTCAGATGGGCACACGCTAACAGTTTATCTGTAGTCTTAAATAATTGAAATCGTCACATAAACTCACTGTCCAATATAGTTTTCAACTGAAACGTTGAACACTAGTGTTTGATTCACAAACTCACAAGTTGGAACTCCGTTTTGCAACATTAATAGTATTACATAAAAGTGCCCTCTGATGTCGCTCATATAACTGGCAACAAAACCTCTAATGAGAAGAAAATGTCATATGAATAAATTTTAAGTTAAGAACTTGATCGCAAATGATGGACAGTTCTATCAGTAATGAAAATATAATTTTGTTTCTGAATTTTATTTGGGAGTTCGTTTACTAAATCAAACATAATTCTTGTAGTAGATACCTTTGCAATGCGTCATGAATCTCTTTTCTACTTTTCCTCTGATTCCTGGTAAGAAGCTGCTCCATGCTCGCACACTCCCTGCAATGGGCCATGTGCAATTATGGGCGGCGTTCCACATGTGGTCAGCAGTTGCTGGTACATCCCAAAGACTAACTTGATGCAACGTACCGACAAAGGCATTCCAAAGGACCGGGCCCTTGCCTCCTGCGAGATACCGTTGGCCAAGTACAATCCATCCACCTCCAGTGATTGTATCGCCGACTTTGACATTTGTCGTTCTTTTTATTTCTTCTCTACCGATGTACACCGAAACATTTCCAGAGAGCCCATTCCATATTACTCCCACGTAATGCCAATGGTCATCTGCTAACTTATAATCAGCACCGACTACTTCATCCTTAATCTGCAGTTGAACTTGAGACTCGGTGAAGGACAGTACAATTATGTCATCTGATTCCGGTTGCCCAGGAACACTGTAGCTGAACAGTGTTCCCGAAGTGTACCTGGAGTCTGCTTGGACAAACAGGGCGATGGTGAAAAACCTCATACTCGGAATGCCTTTGCCATCTGATAACAAAACCATATCTTCTTTGGTCTCGCGTTTAAAAATCAGATCAAATTTGCTGCCAAGAACTGCAACACAAAATGACCCGTCAACTAAGTCTCCATTTGTATGGGAATTTACTTAATCAAGAAAGAAACATCTCAGTTCAGCCGAAAATTCCATAACAATTGCGTAGTCCAACTAAGATCAGCGCAGTCCTTTATACACCTTATTCCAAAATGGCTACCATCTTAATATTCTCTTTTTTTGGCATTCAAATCAGCCCTTCTTGCCTCGTTTTTAAGCTCAAAAATCAAAAGAATATTTTATCTTGAACGAGGCAACAAGGGGAATTTGTATGTGCATAAATCAGCGGCCATTTTGGAATAACCTGTATAGATTGGTAGTTTTCTTACTATTCACAATACTCAAAATCGGAGCGCGAAGCCAAAACATCAAAATAACATGTTTTATGCACAAGGGTATGCAAGTGCACGGAGCCCTGAACCCCAAGGGGCTATAATAAATATGAATGAACACTCCCTCTCCGCTCATTCTCTGATCAGCGCCAAGGAGGAACGGTGGAACTCTTTTCAATTTATTCACGAATTTTCAGCAAAGAGCAGGAAGAAGACTAGATTGAGAATGCCCCGAGAGGAAGAAGGAGCTCGAGGAGAAGTTCAGATACCACAGGAAATTCCAGGACCAGCTGTTCCTTTGCCGGGAAATAACGCACCTGGACAACCGGCGGCACAGCAAGCACGTCAACTGACGGCCGAAGAGAAACTTGAGGTAAATGTGAGTCCTTGTCTACTCGTTTCTATTTGCATGCGGTTTTGTATAATGTTTTCGGGGATAGTTCTACATAGACGTTTTCTTGTCCCGATTTGGTTCGCAGTGTGCTCAGAATTCGCGACGGATTTTGTGTTTCTCGTCGCACGTGGTCGGGTCTGTATTACATAAAGACGCCTATCCCAGGGGCTCCCAGGGTTTGCTTTTGCTGGTTTTGTCCAACGTCCATGGCTGGTTCCTTCGTTCTCGTCGTTTTGGGGCTATTGGGTTCACGTTTATAGCTATTTTGTACTGTTTGTGTTTTACCCTGTTATTGTAAAGTAAATTACATAGTATACATAGCTTTGTTAGTTTGTGTGGCCAGTCATGGTGTGATTCCTCAGCGAGTCGTCTGTTGATGATCATGACTGTGTCGAATTGTGAAATGTATGCAATCTGTGATTTGCATTTTGTCATGGCGTGATTCTTCAGCGAGTCGTCTGTTGATGATCATGACTGTGGAAATGTATGGCCAGTGAGGCAATCTGTGATTTGCCTTTTGTCATGGCGTGATTCTTCAGCGAGTCGTCTGTTGATGATCATGACTATGGAAATGTATGGCCAGTGAGGCAATCTGTGATTTGCCTTGTCATGGCGTGATTCTTCAGCGAGTCGTCGGTTGATGATCATGACTGTGGAAATGTATGGCTAGTGAGGCAATCTGTGATTTGCCTTTTGCCATGGCGTGATTCTTTAGCGAGTCGTCTGTTGATGATCATGACTGTGGAAATGTTTGGCCAGTGAGGCAATCTGTGATTTGCCTTTGTCATGGCGTGATTCTTCAGCGAGTCGTCTGTTGATGATCATGACTGTGAAAATGTATGGCTAGTGAGGCAATCTGTGATTTGCTTTTTGTCATGGCGTGATTCTTCAGCGAGTCGTCTGTTGATGATCATGACTGTGAAATGTATTTGCCTTTTGGTCATGGCGTGATTCTTCAGCGAGTCGTCTGTTGATGATCATGACTGTGAAATGTATTTGCCTTTTCGTCATGGCGGGATTCTTCAGCGAGTTGCCTGTTGATGATCATGACTATGAAATGTATTGGTTTTTTGTCATGGCGTGACTCTTCATAATTGATCAGTTTTTTGAATAGAATTTTGACTCAGCCTATTGTTCTCTATAGGCGTTGCAGTCTAAGTATGAAGATTTAAAGAAGAACTTAGACGCCCTTACAACGTCTTCTGTTGACAACCTTCTGGACAAAATACGTCGCTTGGCCTCCCGTCCTACTCCTGAATTTAATCGATTTGAGGCACTGGACCTTCTCAAAGCTCTGAAGAACGCGGCCCAAGATACGAAACATGAGAAAGCGGGATATTATCGCTACACATTTGAGACTTTACGCGGAAAGGCAGAGGAGCCTAACGACCAGTTCCGTAATTTCCTCCTTCCTTTGCTTGGCGATAAGGACATGGAGAAAGTGCTAGAAGTGGTGGCGAAAGTTGAAAAGACCAATCGCGCGAAGAAGGAGAGACAGAATACTGGGAATGGAAGAAGAGTGATGTCAGCTCCTTATACGGGGGCCCGCTGCTTCTACTGTGATCGTCCTGGTCACTTACAGGCAAACTGTTTTAAGAAGAGGCGAGATTTGGGCGGGCAATCTGGTCTCCCCCGCAGGGCTTCCCAATCCAGAGCCAGCACAAGCCACAATAAATAGGAGACTGATTTTTGCAAAGTTTAAGTGGACTTTGAGATCACTGTAATGTCATTTCATTGTCTACAGGCTTTGAAGAAAATACTTACCACACGAATATTGGAAATAAATGTTTTCTTTTCCTCCATATTGAGCTGTTTTTCCTTTTTTATTTTCGGGAATTTTTTCTCCTGTATAGATTGTAATTTGCCCAGGGTTTGCTTGGAGTGACAGTTGTGAAAAAGAGTATCTAAACAAACTCCCCCGGTTATGCTGGGTCATGACTGTCATCCCTTGCTAGCTCCCCCGGGGTTCCCCACCTATGCGTCCTTCTAGGTGTTCTGTTTTGTTCACAAGTGTTTGTAATTGGGTTGTCTTTCCCTTCCCTCCTCAGCATTCTTGTCATTTGGCTTGGGACTGGGAGAACGATTTGGAATTTGAGAGAAAGCCTCACGCATATACCCAATATTCTCCAAAGCCAGTCAATTGGGTAGACTGGTCGGGGAACTCTGTTGGGGATAGCACTGGGGTGACAGTCTCAGAGATCACGAGGGAGGAAATTGACCAGATTTTCCATGGAGATAAACTTGGAGACCCAGCAAGACTACGGTTCAGAGACCCTGCTAGTTTTCGCGCTGGGGAAGTTCACAATCACTACCATCAATGGCATAATATAGTTGATGACCCTCCATCCCCCCAACAAGTACAGGTTCTGAAATGGATCAACGATAAAGTCTCCATTTTCGAATATTTTCAACCCTTTTCTGGTAGTTTTAAAGGGAAACAGTATTGTTCGGATCGTCCACCCTCTGCACAATTCAGGAACAATATGTCATGTAAACCGTTTGTGAATTTTGTGGGACGTACATTGCTTGATCGTTTGACGACGGGGGCAATTTCTCTCAAAGGTAAAGTTGGGGAAGTTGAACCTCCTCATCTGGTCCTACCCTTAACTGTGGAACCTACAAAGCCGAGACTTTGCCATGATGCTCGTTTTTTAAACTTATGGATGAGGGACATGCCCTTCAAGTTAGATACCCTTCTGAATCTACCAAGATACGTGAGCCGTGATACCTATCAGACCATACTCGACGATAAGTCGGGCTACGATCATCTCCTTTTGACTGAGGAAAGTAGAACTTTCTTTGGAATACAATGGGGTGGCTGGTACTTTGTCTACAACACCTTGCCCTTCGGATGGAAAATATCCCCCTTTGTATATCATTCTACTGGTTTAGTGGTATCTAATTTCTTCCGTTCAATGGGAATACCGTGCTCACTGTATATTGATGATCGGCACAATGGCCAACTTCAGATCCAGCCAAACCAAGGGGCCTATGCTAATTTTACAAATCTTGATGAGCACAATTTCGCGGCTGCAAAATCGGCTGTTTTTCTGGTAGCCTATTTTTTGATCAGCCTTGGATATTTTCTTGGTTTGTCAAAGTCCATTCTGATGCCTCGTAAGATTGTCCCATATTTGGGTTTTCTATCCGACTCCACTCGAGAGGTTTTTCTCCTTATCCCGGCAAAAAGGGAAAAGTTTCTTAGTCTGATTGAACGAACCCTGGCCTGCTCGATGGTATCAGTCAAAAGCCTGCAGCGTTTGGTGGGTAAATGTGTCTCCTTTTCATTGGTGGTGCCAGGAGCTCTTCTCTATACCAGGGAGATGAATAGTGCAATTTCCAGGGGTCTGCGCACATCTAAACCCATTAAGTTGCATGGAGCGCTGAAAGAGGAAATCTCACAATGGCTTTTTCTTCGCTCATGGGATGACCCACTCCCCTGGAGAGATGAACGCCATATCCGCATCTCCTTAGCAACAGATGCCTCAGCTTCAGGTTGGGGAGGTTCAGTTACCCTGAGTGATCGTACGGTGCAGGTCTCTGATTACTGGTTGGAGGAAGAACAAGGGTTCGATATTTCTGTGAAGGGAGGCACTGGCACTCGATAAGGTCCTTCTTTCTTTCTCTGACTCCTTAAAGAACGCATGGGTAGATGGCTTCGTTGATAATCTGGCTGTAGTTCACTCCTGGCAAAGACAAGGGGGTAGGAGTATGTCTTTGAATAGGGCAATAAAGAAGCTATTTCTCACGACTACAAAGTATAATATTGCCCTCCATTTGATGTACGTCCCATCGAATGAAAATGAGGCAGATGCACCCTCTCGCCGTCTGACAACCCTTGATAGCAAACTTCACCCGGAGTTATGGGAAAAGATACAACAAGAGTTTGGTGGTCCAAGGGGACACACATGTGACTTGATGGCACTTGACTCGAATGCGATGACAGACCAAGATGGTTCGCCCTTACCGCACTTCACGCCCCGCCCGTCACCACAATCGTCCGGTGTTAATCTTTTTGCGCAAGACCTATCTAGTGGAGCCCCGTTTTTGGACCATCCTTATGTTTTCCCGCCTCTTTCCCTGATGGGATCTGTTCTGCGTTTTCTGAAATTTCATAGGCGATCGTCCACGATTATAACCTTGGATGTTTACCCAAAAAAGTATTGGTGGCCTCTTGTCCGAAATAATGCCAGAAAATCGCGTAAATTAGCAGTTAAAGGGAAAGTTGGAGCATTGCTGTCACCTTCCAAACAAGGATGGATTCCTCATCCGGGGATCCCAGGAGACCTCTGGGCCTTTAGTGTACATTTTTAAAGTGTATCTTATGACTGGCGGTTAACATGCACGAACTATTAATGATTTTTGTACCTAACTTGTAGAGTTAATCTTGCCCCGCTAATTTATATTTGGTTAACATTGTCCGGGCATTGTATACGTTGGGGAAATAAAACTTAACATTTTGAGTACACATTTTCTGTTTCTGCTTTTTGTTAGGATTTACCCGTTGTTGCGAAGCTGTTTACTCCTTCTGTGAGATGTCCAAATTGTAGCCATGCCAATGACTCTGATTTTCGCTTTTGCCAACTATGCGGATATAAAAGGAAAATCTTAAACAACAAAAGTGGTACGCCTTTGGCTGTGGATTTAAACGCTATTGATGATCGTCTACGACAATTAACCGTGTTTGATCAAGCAACTAGCTACTCTAAACAAAAAGACTCGCTTCAAAGGGAACTAGAAAATTTCCTTTCTTCCCTACCAGGCTCCATTACAGTTTCAACTGTAACACCACGCGATATTTGCCGTTTCTTGGTTTTCAAAGACAAGAACGGGAAAACCCAGGTTCATCGTAACGGGTGCCCTCATCTGGGAAAGAGAGGCACATTTGAGTGTGTTTGTCCATTACGACTTTCCTACAAAACCGTAGACTCGTACATTGGAAAGCTGCGGGCGATCTTTCATGCTATTGGACGTGATGGGGAATGGGATAGACGCCTTGGTCTCGGAAACCCGGCTGCGGATAAGTCCGTTAAAGACTATCTTCGCTTAATTACGGCTGAGCAACTACAAGCAAGAGTAACACCAAAACAAGCTTTACCATTTTTTGTGGACAAACTTGCACAGTTAGCTGACCATATTGGTAGAGCCCTGCAGTCTCCCGACCTTATTCCAACGCAGCGTTTTATTCTTGCAAGGGATCAGGCATATTTTAAGGCGGTGTTTTTTAGTGGCGATAGGCCGGGGGATATGGGCCAAGTGAAGGTACCAGAAATTCTGAGATTCCCAAACGATGATGGGTTTCTTTTCAACCACGTGTGGGGTAAAACCTTGAGGGACGGGGATAGTAACGTCTTTGGAATCAAACGAAACCCACAAACAAAGATCTGCCCAGTTCAGGGAATCGAATATTATATGGCGATGGCACAGCAACTAAGGATCGATTTAACAAAGGGTTATCTTTTTCGCCCAACTACACCACAAGGGGGCATACTCGATGCACCGTTCAACTCGTCTGCAGCGGAAGCTCGTTTAAAGGGATACCTTAAGGAGATGGGGTCAGACGATGGAGAAACCCTTCATGGCTTTAGAGCGGGATGCGCTATAACCCTGGCATTATCAGGAGCTGAGTTATCGGAAATCATGGATCACGTTGGGTGGACACGACGACATACTGCCTTACACTACTTGCGATTGGCCAAGGTTCTTAATCCAGCGGGTGCCTCTGCTCGCTTATCGACCGTAGACTTTCCATTTGTAACGTCCGGGTGGAATGATGTCAATGATTTAAAACGTTTTGTCTGCGCTTTCCCTTCACCCACAACTGAGAAAGGGTCGTTTACGGGGAAGTGAAATATTATCTTAAATAAATCACATTGGTTACCGACCCTCTTATTTGAGTTTGGGTTTGAGTTTGGGTGAGAGTTGGGGAATAAGAATGGGTGTTTTCTAGGTTGTTTTGGGGTCTTTTTGTATTAAAATAACCTTGTTGTGGGTTTGCAAACGGAGCTGGTTAGCGCGTAGATCAATTTTCCCATAACTTAATAACAATGAGCGCGAGGTATTGTGTGATGTGAAATAGGATACTATTCACAATACTCAAAATCGGAGCGCGAAGCCAAAACATCAAAATAACATGTTTTATGCACAAGGGTATGCAAGTGCACGGAGCCCTGAACCCCAAGGGGCTATAATAAATATGAATGAACACTCCCTCTCCGCTCATTCTCTGATCAGCGCCAAGGAGGAACGGTGGAACGGCCCCCCCATCCCGACCCTCTCTTTGCTGAAAATTCGTGTTGGGATCTGCTATACACTCCACCTCCTTAAAGGCGCTAGATCAATTTTCCCATAACTTAATAACAATGAGCGCGAGGTATTGTGTGATGTGAAATAGGATACTAATCAAAGACACTATACAGATCTCTCAAAGGACCGTGGTAAACCACGCATTGTTATAATTATAATAGGGTATTAACATGACTTTTTGGGGGATTATTGTTTATTGGCGCCCGCGTAGTGTCATTTGCGGCCCGAGCGCGAAGCGCCAATAAACAATATTCCCGATAAAAGTCATGTTAATATTCTCTTTTCTTGGCATTCATATTAGCCCTTCTTGCCTCGTTTTTAAGCTCAAAAATCAAAAAAATATTTTATCTTGAACGAGGCAACAAGGGGCAATTTGTATGTGCATAAATCAGCGGCCATTTTGGAATAACCTGTATAGATTGGTAGTTTTCTTACTAACCAAAGACACTATATAGATCTCTCAAAGGACCGTGGTAAACCACGCATTGTTAAAATTATAATAGGGTATTAACATGACTTTTTGGGGTATTATTGTTTATTGGCGCCCGCGTAGTGTCATTTGCGGCCCGAGCGCGAAGCGCCAATAAACAATATTCCCGATAAAAGTCATGTTAATGTCATTATTATCAATATACAAGGCCAAATAACATCCTGATGACTCACACATTTAATAGCGTTTTCAAGAATACAAGTGAGAACCTGCTTCGCGCTCAAAATGTTATAACTGTAAAAGCCAGACCGATATGTTCTGAACAGGTGCAGAACTTTGCCAATATAGCCACAAAGTCTCCGAAAATAATCGCCAATGAGTTAAGAACTCATAGATAATCATAATAGTTAACGAACTTACAATTTCCAGTTGATCGTCGGTGTAAAATTCCCGCAGTATTTCAATCAAGTGAACGACGTTTCGCTTCTTGTAAAGACGACAAGAACTTGCTTTCTTTGTTTCTTCTGGATCGTGCTCTTGCTTCTAGGCTATCTTCAAGTCTAAATTCGAATGTTTTTGTCGGTATTCTTCCCATTTATAACAAGTAGACCGATTTTTCTCTCTGAAAACTATGCGTTTTGTGTGAAACTGAACTTTAAAGCTTGTTGTTCGATCGTACGCACCTCGATGGTTTTCCCGCTTCAAACGGTCTGAACGTAATCTGATTGGTTTAACTTCATCGCGTGAACCAATCAGCTTCAGGGCCGTTGCGGCCCGCACAGCGTGTGTTTTGACGATCAATTTGGCCAAGTATATGGATAATAATTATAATTAATTTTATATTTTCCGAGCCACAATGGGAGAACCTGAAAAAGTCAGCCAGGCTTTTTCAAGTTGAGATCTAAATCTCTTGATCACATCACAGTGATATCACGCCTTTTATGGCTTCATTACACTGATGTAGTAATTTTAACAAGACTTGACCACTATTTGTAGATTTCCAATGCTGTAAATACGTTCTGGGGGTCTTGATTATTTCACGTAATGCTCGTGACAGTGCCCTTAACAAAACAATTTTTGCTGCCGGAGCATTAGCGTGGGCAGCACATATATTCTTGACAGGATGCGAGAAGTTTGGTACGTTCGATGGTTCGGATCGAGAAACAGCCTATCGGCAATCCCCTTTAAAATACTAGCCAGCAGCCAATCAGCAGTTCCCTTATAATCGTTGAAACTCACATGTGTTCTGCCATTTTCCCTCTCGTGTTTCACAAGAAAGCGAAAGCGATCGATCTATTCAGGTGAGTTTTGCGGCTTTTTCTTTCTCTGTGATCGCATTCGTCGATCTCTTTTGACTACTTCTATTCGAGCTCATGATTACTTCTCATCCGAGGAAGCATTCGTCAAGGTCATGAAGCCTTCAGTGAGCATTCAAGACGTGCATTTATGTCACTTTCAGCTTTCGGAGTTTTCAATCGATCAGATTCGGTCGATTCTTGGACGCAAACAAATATTGATGCTATCTTATTTCATGGAGATCGCATGCATTTACATGCTCTAAACTAATGAAATGGTACCTGATACTGACGCTCTTTCAATAAACGAGTTGCCAAAGGTGGCAACCTCGCAGACCAATGTTTAGTACTGTTTAACCTACATTAAATTTTATCAGCGGCTTATTGATCACTCATTTTGTGGCGAAAGGTCATTTTGCTCACTGAGGCAGGTTTTAATTAATGCATTTTCGGATAGTCCAAATGCAATGTTAGTTCTTAATGGTTATGTGATGGTTGTTACAAAAAAATCATGAATTGATTCACATGCAAGAAATCTGTCCTGGGAATGCCCGATGAAAATGGTACTGCTATTGGCATGTTTTAAAGTTTTTGTACTGAACTAGATGAATTTCAAAATCATCTTGAAACTTTAGCGTGTTGTCTGAATGTAAGCTTAGTTGAGATTATATCTGTCCATGTTTTTATAGTTATTGTTTTCTCGTATTTTGTTAAAATTAGCTCAAAAATTGAACCATAAATTCATAAAAAGAACTTAGTTTGTGTATCAATACTACAGTTTCATAAAGACCAAACTGTGCTAATTAACATGACATGTAAGTACCACCAGTAGAAATATTGATTCAAAACCCTAATTTAGACAATACCTGATTATGTCTTCAACTTCATCTAGGTTACATTTATCGTGAACTTCAAACGACAGCCAAGTAACCAAGCTTTTGGTAGTAGACAGAAGTTTAGGCACAACGGCCTGTATTCAAGAACAGGAATCGGAAATGGTATACGGCTTAACAAAACTTTTGACAATAGCGATCTTTCATGTTTCAAATCTTTTCATACAAACGCACATACTATTGCTTAACCTTACCAGACTAGAGAGGCAGCACTCAACTTCTCCTTGAGAACTACTAGTCATAATTTTGTTGCTATCGAAATTGGCGTCTTCCACGGATTTGAAGACGTGCCTGCCCAGGGTACTCGAAATGCTAAGTCACTACACGTTAAAAGTATCGTCATTAGGTACTTACAGATTTCACAGTTGTCTCCGGTGTGTGAAGGATAGCATTCACAACTGTAGTCATTCACCTGATCCTGACAGTACGAGTTTGGCATGCACGGACCCGAAGCACAGTCATCAATGTTCGCTTCACATGTGACTCCAGTGTAGCCAGTTTTGCACGTACAATTAAAGTTCCCGGTAGAGTTATCAGACTTACATATGCCACCATTTTGACACGGTGTCGACAAGCAGAAGTCTGTCTGGTTTTCACAGTTCTCGCCAACAAACTGATCGAAGCAAATGCACTTGTACCCTGGTGTCATATCAACGCAGGTTCCATTGTTAGTGCAAGGGCTCGATTCGCATTCGTCGATTTCCGTTTCGCAGTAAGTTCCATTGTAGCCTTCTGAGCAGCGACAGAAGTACCCAAGAGTACGGTCAACGCAAGTAGCATTGTTCTTACAGGCATTATTAACACAGTCGTCAATGTTAACCTCACATACCGTCCCTGTATACCCTCCAGTACATGAACACGTGAAATTATTGACCGCATCACGGCAGGTTCCATTATTGAAGCACGGCCTTGCTAGACATTCGTCTATTTCGTACTCGCAGTATTTCCCGAAGTATCCACTGCTACAGTTGCAGTAGAACTCAGTTCGTAAATTTACACAGATGCCATTTTGACTGCAGTTACCTGTTTTACAGTAGTTAATTCGGTTTTCACAGTGATAGCCGTCGAATCCTTCTGGACAGGAACAGGTGTAATTTGCGACTAGATCTGAGCATGTACCATTATTTGCACACGGTTTAGATTTACAATCATCAATGTTTTCTTCGCACTGTTGACCTTTGAATCCATTTGGGCAAGTACAAACAAAGCCATTGATCTGCACAGTAGAAATAAGATTTATCGGAAAAGGGTTAGTTCCGTCGCGGATCGTAAAGTTACACATGAAAATGAAATATTGACATTAACTACACGGGAGTTGAAGAGTGGAATTATAAGTAAAGACCTCTGTATCTGTATGCCTGTCTTTATATCTGTCTGTCTGTCGGTCTGTCTGTCTGTCTGTCTGTCTCCATGTCTGACTGTCTGTCTGTCTGACTGTCTGTTTGTCTGTCTGTCTTTCTGGCTGTCTCCCTGTCTGCCTGTCTGTCTGTCTGACTACCCTGACTAGCAAGTTATTAGTAAGGTTTACCAATCACTAAAACATGAGGTTACAGTAAAACCATAATAGGTGCAGCTGAACCAAGCCATTCCTAGCAATTGTGAGTTGACATACGCATAAATTGATATAACATGCCACTGAGATCTGTTCAATAACGTACCTTATCTTTACATATCCCGCCATAGAAGCAAGGGAAAGACGCACACTCATCTATTTCCACTGTACAGTCATCGCCCAAAAATCCAGGCGCGCAGTCGCAGCTGTAACTGTTTACTCCATCCCTGCAAGTAGATCCGTTACCACATGAGTTCACCACGCAGTCGTCAATATCAACTTCACAGTTTCGTCCGCTGAAGCCATCATCACACACGCAAGTGTAGCTATCAACCTTATCGATGCAAGTTGCATTATTGTGGCATGGAGAACTGGCGCATTCATTGATGTCAGTGCTACAGTTGCTCCCTGTGTATCCTCTGTTGCAGTTACATTGGTAGTCATTTATCAGATCAACACAAGTTCCATCGTTCACGCACGGATTTTGCCCGCAGTCGTCGATATTGATTTCACAGCTAATACCAGCAAAGCCGTCGGCACATGTACATTTATATTCGTCTATGCCGTCGATGCAAATGCCGTTGTTTAAGCAGGTGGCATTTTTGCAATCGTCGACATTGATCTGACACTGATCTCCATCAAAACCATCTACACACTGGCACGTGAAGGAAGTGATACCATCATAGCATGAGCCATTACTGAAGCAAGGCATCGAAGCACAGTGGTCAATGTCCACATTACACGTTTTACCCGTGAAACCTAGCGGGCACAAGCAGGTAAAGTTGTTGACACCATCGTGACACGACCCATTGTTTGAGCAAGGACTTGAAGCGCAGTCATCGATGTTGTTTTCGCAATGGAGTCCGTCAAAACCATCGCGACAGTCACAGCGGTAACCGTTGACCATATCTACGCAAGTGGCTTGGTTTCTGCAGGGATTGGATAGACACTCGTCAATATTCACCTCACAGGATATCCCAGTAAATCCTTTCTCACAGATGCAGAAATAACCATTGACCTGATCCAAACAAGTAGCGTTGTTCTTGCAGTCTGCGCCAGCACATTCATCAATATCGTTTTCACAATTAGTTCCGTTAAAACCTGCAGAACAGATGCAATCATAACTGTCAATCACATCAAGGCATTTGGCTCCGTTTTGGCAAGGGTTACTAGCGCAATCATCGATATTCTCTTCGCAGTCGTTCCCTTGATAACCCGCTGCACAGACGCACTCATAGTTATTTATTTTGTCTCTGCAAGTAGCTCCATTCTGACACGGTGATAACAGGCATTCATCAATGTCCATATCACACAGCCTCCCCGTGTAACCTGGGACACACTGGCATTGATAACCTCCAGGGAGATTTGTACACGAGGCGTTGTTAAAGCACGGCGATGAAACACACTCATCAATGTCCACCTCACAGTTGAAACCACGGTAACCATTGTTGCATGTGCATGTGTAGTTGTTGACAAGGTCATGACATGTGCCATTGTTGAAACAAGGTTGATCTTGGCAGTCGTCAATATTGGCATCGCATTGTTTGCCAGTGTAACCCGGTTGGCAGGTGCACAAGAAATCGCCAATAAGGTCTGTACACGTGGAGTTGTTCAAACAGGGGTTAGAATCACACTCGTTTATTTCTGAAAGAAAGAGTGGCGTTTATAAAGTGTTAGTTTTGAGTAATTGGAGGAACAACGGTTTCATTAAAACACAACTGGGTGAAAGTTTACAGTTATTTCGCAGTCGGATTTCAAAATGAGGTTGCATTATGTTTAAAGTTGATAAAACTCTTACAGATTCAGACATTGGTGCGTCGATTCCAAAAATGTCTCTATCACGGGTGAAGTACCTTTTAAAGTTTTTGTTCTGTATGTCGCGCATAAATACGCTCAATATTGTGTAATCTGTTTCGATTGGGTTTATTAAATTACACAAAATCTATGGTTTTTATCCACCGTAGTAAAATAAGAATAAAATAACAATTTTGTGGCATTTAAATTATGACTACTAACCAATGCAATCCTGTGAGTTCTTGGATCCGGGCTTCAGCGTTACAGTTGTTCCGGGGCAAGAAAAACACACACGACTCTCATTACGGGGCTGAAAGGAGCGTTGGTCGCATAAATTACATGGAGCCAGTCCGGTTGGAGAATACGATCCAGCGGTACATGGTACTATGGAAAATTATTTATAAAAAGCACGGTAACGATCCATCCAATGAAGATTTCTACGTAAATTAGGCATCATAACAACATGGTATTCTATACTTAACAATACTTCCACGAGCGCGCGTTGGATATGAGATGGTGCGTAGCGCCTAGATGTCCATAACCATCTCATTTCCAACAAGTGTAATTGGAATAATTGTTTTATTAAACATTTTATTAAACATTGCAAAAATTGTAGGTCACATATGAGCTCAAATACCATTGCCTCTAAACCAATCAAAACTCAGCAAATGCAATATACCATAGCTAGTTTTTAATAAAACGGATACACTAGCAATTAGCTTTAATCTGATTGATTTCGTTTACCGAAGTTCAGCCGCAAAAATACAACTGCAGGCGCGCAGACTGAATATTCGTTTTCACGGCTTCACAACCAAAATGCAAGCGTTAGGATAGAACATGTTAAAATATTCAACTTCGCTTACGATGATGAAAGACTCAACATTTGTTGTACGAAGCGAGGGCATCACCAGGTGAGTAAGCGTGTCAACTTGAGACCAATAATGAAAGCGAGGCATCACCAGGTGAGTAAGCGTGTCAGCTTGAGACCAATAATGAAAGCGAGGCAAACGTGCGTCCATAACAGAAAAACAGAATTTTCGATTAATTTTGCCTGTAAATGCACACACGAGATTAGGCTTGCATTTTACTAACTACGAATGTAATAACAGGATTTCGTTATATTTATTTATAAGAAGGAAAGTGGCAAAGGTGTCTAATATGTCTAATACTCGTATCCGCAAGGTTTCCTTGCGTTGATGCAACCTTCTAAAATTAAATTTGGTCGGCCAACCTGGCGTCGAAGCTCATTTCCCTTTCGTAAACAAGCGATGCCATTTTTTACGGTCGATGCAATAATTGGTAACCAGGCCTGGACTGGGAAGAAACTGGTTACAATATGGTGATAGACTAATAAACACTCTCAAATTGCTTAATTGCTCACTTTCTAACTGGTTTGCTTGCGGTTAGCCTTTATTTGTTGGCTGGGGCAATAGTAAAGTAAAGTAGATTAAGAAAACTCATTTTTTATAATTAAATTTTGCGAGAATTCGGCGGATCAGCATGGTAGTGTAGTGGTGAGATAGGGATGTATGCATGTGAGAGGTTCAGGGTTTGAATCTGGTCATTGACGTATACTTCTTGTCTCTTCTGTGGGAAAAAATTCGATGATAGCCAAAAATATTCCAAGTGTCGCTAAAATGGCATCGCTTGTTTACGAAAGGGAAACGTGCTGCGTCGAACTGTACATGTCATGGCCGAGCTCGATAAGTGGAAAGAGATTATTGCCGCCTTTCGATTCCCCATTGCATAGTTTGCATCTAGCATGGTCTATACCATGTGACCTGACGTAGCAAATACATAATATCCTTTGAATAGGGGGATTTATGCTGACGTCATTGTTTACCTTTTTCTCATTAGCATACGGCTTGGCGTACAGAAAGGCAACATGTTAGATATGAATGGAATCCAAATAGTTAACGAGCTAGTGAAATTTAGTATGTGGTGAAATTTTTAGCTCTTTGCGTGTAATATTCAAGGAGAAATTGTCTTTCAAAAACTCCAAAATTTCTGGGTGGCAAATGCGCTAATGAGCTCATACATTCTTTGTAAAATTTTGAGTTTTTAAACCCGCGTCAGACAAAAAGAATTTAATACATCGAGCTGAAATTCATTGGCAGAGTTAATCGTGATATGAACTTTCAATATTCAGATTTGATTTCTTTGTAGCTCCATCGTAAACTGAATCGCTTATGCTAATGAGGCAAATATTGTAAACAAGAATTCCCCTATACCTCCGCATTGCATAGAGCTGTTGGATCCCTCATCAGACGTTGTCATGTTGGGACCGCATTCTAGGCACGAGCTTTGTCCTTCCTTGTCTTGATAGTAACCCTTATCGCAATCAAAACAAGGTTCCATTCCGGTGGGCGATGATGAACCAGCTTTGCAGAGGGCTTCCATGAAAAGAAAGATTTTAAGATACTGCCATTAATACATAATTATACACTCTGTACGCTTCTATCGCGCCGCCAGCTCACTCTCCTAAAATTGACAGAAGTATTAACTAGTTACAAAATTCACAATAGCTAAGACGTCAAAATGTTGTAAGAACATCAGTGACACACTCGGCTATCGCCTCGTGTGCCACTTTTTTGTTCTTACAACATTTTGACATCATCCGTGATCTATTGCTGAACAGACGTACAGCAACGTGGAATCGAACAGAGAGAGCGCCAAGAACTCCGTTTGCATCTGGCTTTGTTTCCCGAAAGTCAAGTTTTATTAACACTGATTAAATACGCCATACTTACCTAAACAGTTAGAAGATTCATTCGTTCTGGTCTCAAGTGTTGAAGTACTCGGTGGACAATTTAAACATTTTTCCTGTCCAGGGAACTCTTGGTAGCTACCGATAGGACAGTCCTCACATTTTTTAGTTGTCTTGTTTAAGTAGGTCCCCTCTGTACAATTTACTGTAAAACGAAAAAATCAGTAATAATTAACGAACACTTTCTCAGGATAACCCTTTAGTGCAACTATACTATTATTTAAGGATGAATAACTTATATGACAATTTAAAGTCTATCATCCTAATGAAGTTCTCATTGCTCAGCTCGCTCATGTGAAAGAAGCATGCATGGGGGATCCAGCATAATCTTGCTCAATTTCATGTTATTAGACACCGACAATATTTGCAAATACGATAAAAGCTTATTTTGGAAAGAAATTCATGTTCCGCTACCACACTAATTTGCTGCCTCCACTTTTCCTTAACCTTTTTATGACAAACAGTCAAGGTCATAGATAGGACACAAGAACAGCTGGAAATTATCGCGTGAATTCCTCGCACGAATCCTAGGGTCTTGAACTGTCTTCCTGCCTCTATTACCAATTTGTCAAGCTGCTACCTTTAAGAACAAAGTGCTAGAGTTTTTATTAAAATAGTTTCTGAGTTAGTTTCTGTTCCACTCCCTCGCAGCCCTTATCTCGTGTCGAGGTGGCCTCTCCTATAAGCCTGGTGGTTTCTTGAGGTCTCCTCACCTAACAACCTGCTGTATTTCTAAAAAATTTTCATTCACATAAAGGCAAATAAATGATGATGATGGTGATGGCGAAATACCATCAGCATTTGGTAAGTTTGTTACTAAAATTAACTGAACAATTATTCCATGAGCGCGCGTTGGATATGAGATGTTAGATAGCCAACGAGGCGCGTAGGCCCGCGAGTTGGCTATGACTATCTCATATCCAACAAGCGCGGTGAAATAATTGTTTTATTAAAAACGCCCAAAAAATATTGTACAAACATTGCAAAAATGCATTCTTTTACGCGTACACGTACCTTTTTGGTTGGTTAATGGTATATGAAATCATATACCATTGCCTCTCAACCAATCAAAACTCAGGAAATGCAGTATACCATAGCCAGTTTTTAATAATAATCTATATCATTCTTATATATACTTACAACAATAGCCCTTCGTGAGAATTTGTCCGTTGGTACAAAATAGTTTTGGTTCTGAAATGTTGAGTGACTTCTTGTTTGTAACAAAAATGCTGCCATTGATGGTCAGATTTAAGCCGCCATTGTCAACTGCACGTTTAATCTGACTGTTGATGGTTTTGGCAATCTGCACGCCTTCTTCGCCAATCATAATCTGAGCTTCTTTGGTGTCATTTGCTTTGATGCCATCGAGGGAAACTGCAAAAGGCAAAGAGAAAAGGAGTTTTATGGCACTAATTCTTTCGAGGGGAACACCAGATTTTTAAGGAGTCGAGGTACGTTAGGAATAAACTCTAACGCTTAAATTGGTCTTGACGTACCAGAGATATCAAGAGTGATTTTTGTTCGCGGAATTGATCGTCGAGTTCTGCGGTGGTGAGTGGTATCGTCTGAAAAATAGAAGGTGAAAGAATGATCCTGTATAAAATTACCACTAAATTCAGTGATACACGACGGAAACGTTAGCGAAGACTTTCGTAAATCAAACCTTATTAATGATTTTAGAGGACCATTGTCACTATAATGCGCATGTGCAGTCTTAATTCGCACAGAAAGTGTTTTCACCAATAGAAATTTGGCAAGGTTACACGCTGCCACGAACCCCCGTGGGCCTTTTGTAAATGTTTTGGAGTTTTCACGTGCACTCGAACACCTCTTTGTCTAGCCTCATCCCCTTTTTTCAGTGTTTTAGCTTTCGTCCCGAGCCGCTTTGTGTATCACCCTTCGAGAACATCATATTTCCTGTGATGTTCAAAGGAAGAAATACATTCCGTTTTAAACTTCCACAAATGACCAGATAATCCTTTACCTAATTTTTATAGCTTTTGCAAACCTAACGAGGTCAAAGGCGTTTGTTAAATCAAACAAATGCGTTTATATGGCTAGACCTTTCCATATAAGGGCATTATAAGTTTTAATTGACTGCCATGTCTGTCTGTCCGGATGCCTGCCTGTTTCTCGGTCCTTCTGTCTTTCTTTCTGGTGTCGAGAGAATGATTTAAATAAGCCAACTTTCGAAAAGCATCAAGGGCTTCACCTGCACAATGTTCAACTGTAAATCTGATACGATCTAAATGCAACTTATCCTCCAGACATGTGTATTCCTATTAACTATATTAGTATGTATCGCGCCAAAGGGTATGATTTCCATGCCGTTTTCGTCTCGTAATATTATCTAAATATTTTACACATTTTTGTCTGAAATAGGGTTTGGTCTTTCTACTCATGGTCAGCAATTTGCTATAATTCTTCGAAAAAACATATGGTTGTTATTTGCCATATTTTGAGATTTTAAACCAACGTAACGTAAACGTTGGAAATTTCAAGGCACTTCGAAAATGTTCCCGCAAACCGCAGCAGGTCCTGGGTAGCGTCTGACCTGGAAAAGTGTAGACCACTTCCCCACCCAACCCCACTGAGGTTAGCCATACCTGCCGCACGTTTTCTCCTGCTGGTAACAGAAACTACTAATGAGCACGTAACCACGACATTTTCGGCTTTGCACTTGTCTTCAAAGGCTGGGTCTTGACAGGCCGCTTTGAAGAGAGATTCATTTAGTATTTTGATGAAGTTTTGTCTTATTTGTGCCTGGGCTTCTGGCGTTGTGCAGTCGCCATAGTAGTAATGTAAATCCATTGCCATCCGTACATCATTGGGGCCAAACACTTCTACAAAGGTTTTACAAACAAGACACGTCGGTTCATCCTTACATTGTGATCTGTTTATCATTCTCGTCCCCAGAGGCCGCGATACGTTTGGTCAGCACCAACAGTCGAGACCTCTGGCCGCCCCCAAATTGTGAGCATGCGCAAGGAACTCGTTCTGTAGTTTCCAGCCAAGCAGAGTGATCAGATTTGACAACGAGTCCGTGAATCGCGGACATTCGGTTTTGGGGCGATCAGAGGTCTCGAACATGCTCATGTGTCACGGTGCTGACCAAAAGGATCGCTGGCTCTGGCGACGAGAATGATCTGTTTATGTTTGTACCCTCGAACACGCAAAGCAATGCCCCCACCGTTGTACAAGGAGGTGGAGGAAGGTTGATGGAGCGCCACCGCCTCCCTAAGGTCTTCGCAATGGCAAAAATCATATACAAATTTGACACATCACAATTTCCCGCAAAGGATTAATGAGCAGCTACTGAAAGTTTCAGCATCGTAGAGTAAATTTTCTTTTCAAGCCATACAAAAAAGATGTAGAAATAGACCAATTCTAACGCTACTCTTTAAAAAACGTTAAAATGAATTCTCTGTAAAGAGTCAATATTTGGATTAACCTCCTTGTTAAACCACGGTTTCCAAAATGTTCCGAAAGATAAGCAGATAATAAAACTGAGGGGGGTGTGGTGGGTCATCGTACGTGACGTACATTCCTTCCCCACCTTGATACGTCCAAAGGTAACTCTAGTAAAAGGCGAGGTGAAATTAACACTGAACTACTGCAGTTATCATTTAGAACTACGAAGAAAGTGTTCTTACTCGAACAGTCCGGAAACCGATTAGATGGGGACCAAGTTCCTGATGCTCCGCATACCCACGTGCTCATAGGCAGAGGTTGTGCAAAATCTGTGTTGTTCCTACAAAAAGGCGAACAGAAGGTTCCATGCATCCAATCATCACAAGCCTTCGCTCCTCCAGTAGGGGCAGGTATATCGGTGCACTTTTTGGCTGCGTAAGGAGATTACAAATGTTAGTCATCCAGCAACAACAACAACTTTTATTTAAACACGGTGGGTTTTAAAGCTGATATAGCTTATGAGGCCTTGTACCAAAATCCATTATTACATGGCATGATTAAAAGGCCCATTTTAGCCCAAGCGGCTTTCCTTGTTGCCATTTTGTTCAATACAATATTCTCAATGGCTGTTATTATCTTGTGAAAATTTTCAGCTCGTGAAATTTCCGCAATGCATTCAGATAGGCGTTAAGACATTAAGACGAACCAATTCCTACGTTATTCTGTCTTGGCAAACTTTTCTTTCCGATCGAAATGTTGAAGTCAATTTGACGGATTACAAAAGGTGACTTCGTTCACGATTACAAAGTTGAAATCAGTCACAGAACTAGGAGAAACCGTGCAAGTAGCAACATCAGATCGCTGAAACGATTAATGCAAAATGACACAAGATTGAAACCACAATAGCTAATACTTACGTGCAACAGTGAGCGTAAACTGGCATACAGCAGGTTTGTTATTTGGGTTGTTATCGTAAGCTGTGCAGTGCACATTCCAGGTACCCCAGTAAAACTCAGTTCCACTTTGATGGCTGCATTTTATCACCAATGGACTATTGCTGTTGTCTTTAAACTGAGGGTCGTTCCACGTCACGACTGTTTTCATCTTGGTAGCAGTTATGTCCTTGTCTGGCGGGCAATAAACTACGATGGGGCCCGAATTATCTGTAATGAAAAATGCAATATGAATATAAATTTAATTGCACATAAAGTCGTGTCACGGACCAAATTCATTCAATCGGCACCAATGTATCAGTACAAGATCGGGCTAATCGAGCAGGAAAGCGAGTTTCAAATTTAAATCAGTTACGTCCCAGAACCCTCAATCCTCCCTGTTGCTGATCATCTGAATTAGCAAAAATTTTAAGAAGGTATAAAGAACATTCCGCAGGCTAAGAGTCGATTAAGAACGTTTTGAACTTTTTTGCCACAAAATCTGGTAAATCTATATTGCGTTGTGAACCCCTATGTTCAATGCCAAATTTAGCCAGTGCTGGTTGGCGCGACATCTTGCACATCTCATCAGAGCAAGTCGCGCAAGTATGTGACAAGCAACTTGATACAAAATTAGATCTTTATAACTGACGAAGATGTGAGTCACATCGAAACATGTCTCACCCTCCAACACAACTTTAAACGAGCATTCTTTCTTGTTTCCACTTGCATCCATTGCAGTGTACGTAACAACGGTCGTTTCATTGAAGAGATGAGGTGGGCTTAACCCTGATGGAGCAACTGTTACTTGTTGTGCCATGTTGCTGTTATCGAGGGCGATAGGTTCTGTCCAGTTCACCAATGCTGTTGAGTTAATGCTTATACTTGCACGGATGTCTGAAGGACACCTCACAAACACCGGTGACGTCACATCTATAACAAAAAATCAATAACAAAGATAATTACTTCATAAGTGGTCAAAAGACCCCACACCATCCCCATCCCACATAACAAAGTTTGTACTCCGTTGGTTAAAAGGCTTGTTTCTCTGAAGGTAAACAAACACGAAAATGTTTGACTTGTTTGGTAAAATATTACTTCTGGCTCGGTCGAGTCTTCGCCACATATCCGTAAATGAAGCATTGGTACTTTATATGTATCGGTTCTTTCAAAAGCTTCGGTTATGATTAATCAATGCCATAACTGGTTACATACGATGGTCCTCACAACCTGTCACAGAAGTAACGAAGGTGTATTGTAGCATAGCTAGTCGAGACACGCAATCGAAGCGTGCAACATAATCCAACAGTGCACGCTGATACCGTGTGCAAATCAATGTTTTTTTTTTCTCGCTTAAGTATTGGCGTGGAGGTTTCATGTACATATTCACCTCTAATGGATGTACCTAGGAAGTTGGAGAACGTTGACGAAGCTGGAGCTGCTCTCGGCTAACGCTTGCCAAACTTCCAGCCATCTCCTTAATTCGATATTACACGCTAAAGCATGAACCGATTGTCAATTTATAACTGGGCGGAATATGTTTTTCGAACATGAATGCCCACGTAAATTTAGTTGAAAACACTACACACTGATGGCTTAACAATTAGACTTCACGTTTTCTTCAGTGAAAACTGGCTTACCGAGGCATTTCAAAATTGAAGATTCATTTTTGCTCCATTTTCCGTCATTCCCGCACTGAATCGTGGTAACGCCGCCATTTTCCAGGAAACCGTGCCTGCATTCGAAATAACAGACAGTTCCGCTGACGGGGAAATTTGTACACGTGTGCGGGTAAATGAAGCCATATTGAGGCACACTCAGAGACGAACACGATCGTACTGAAATGAAAATCAACCAGTGACGTTAATGTTATCGCAGTTATCAGCGGTTTGACATTCAGACGAGGCGAAAGGGTCAACTCTGCTTTGTACTGACTCTTTCGCCTCGTTTCTTCGCTGTTTCTAACAAACGAATATTTTACCAAAGATTCAACTGCAATAAGAGCCATTCCGATGACAACAATGTACCGGGGTAAGACAAAAAGTTTTCAAAAACTAAATTTCCAATCCGTTTCAATCTTCTCCATCCTCAGCCATCCTTGTGTCTTTTTGGTTTAGCACCACGCCTTTGGTGTTCTTCTTCCTCAGCAAACTATTATTTTTTTTGGTTTGCCACATTTTAAGGGTAATAAGGTTGTCGAAGAAATAAATCAAAATATCGTGATATGGCTTCTATAACTCCGGTTTCTGTAGCATGTAGCGGCTAGTAGTATTGTCCCCCCCCCCCCCCCCCCCTCCTGGATGGGATGCTAGTTCATCGCAGGGTTATCTCCAGCATTCTGTCCGGAGTGGAGATAGGCCATAAAAGAATACAACGCAATGAACCAGGCCGGGGCTAGAACCTGGACTGTTAGATCTGGACTCCAGTGCAGTTAGCATTAGACCACAAAGCCTCCTACTAAACAGGGCACAAAGGGTGTAATTAAGAACTATTTAATTTGTCGCTTACTTTTACAGACTGGAACGGGTTTGTCCCAGTATCCTGTGATCTGTCCCGGTTTACTAAGGCAGGTGAGGTACTCAGATCCAAGCAAGTTGTATCCATCATTGCAGCTCATTCTGCACGTGGAGCCATAGGTGCTATCGCACTCGCCCTCTAGAAAACCGTTCAGTGGAGGAAGCAGTGTCTGGCATCTCAAAACTGTGGGAAAAAAAGATAAAACATTAAATATGTCGACGATTTCCTAGCATTGCCAGTCCACGCATTAAACCGTGAGATTTTCAGTGCCGAGTTAAGGGGGAACAGTGAAAAGCATATTGTTTCAAGAATGACAACCTGTTCAGACGATTATGTAACCAGATTGTCACCGATAACATTTTAACATTGAACAGGTTTTAACCTGTTTTCAAAAGCCAAGACGCATCCAACATAACGAGAATGTGGCATATAACGCTCAATTTAACTAGCTAATGAGTTAGTTAAGTCTTCTATAAAAAACTATTTTGAAAAGCCTTTCCTTAATTAAGTGTACGCGCATTTCAAAACTACTTGATGCAAAACAATCACCATTAATTTTTGCAGTTTAGTACTGCCCCGGGGTTGCTGCACAAATTGCAAATAGCTTACCTTCGACTGTCACGTAAAATTTGCAGATTTTGAAATTCCCTGCTTCGTCACTGGCGTTGTAAACGACCTGGTGTTTTCCTTTGTAGTATATGTTCGTCCGACCACTAGAGGTTACAGTTGGTACCAGGCCAGAGTTGTCAGTGGCCACAACGGGAGGCCATGTTACTGTCGTATAGTTCTTCGCCTTGTCTGCGTAACGTTTGATATCACTGGGACAACTTGCAAAGTAGGGACTTTCCACGTCTGCAGGTATTGAAAAGAATGGCACAATAATTATAAAAATCACCAGCCTTTAAGGTGCTGTATCAAGGATGCTGCACGCAAAAAAACCTGGTATTTTTTTTTCCTTTTTTTAATGTTGAATATGCCGGTAAATCCTCGGCATCTATGAAGTATCGACCCTGTTTAAAAAGCCAGTGTTTTTTTAATATCTGTCAGACCTGTCAGGCTGACCCAAACGATTTATTTGTAAAAAAGTCTTTTCTCTTTAATCCACAATAATGGGTTTTGAGTTTTAATTTAAGAAATATCTTTGACTCAAATTATTACAAATACGAAGGAATAAGCTAGGACGAACTTTTCAGAAGATGAACTAACCTTGGCAAAACGTAGTGGTGTTTTTCGACCACTTGCCGTCACTTAGGCAAGCCGCTATTGGTTCTCCATTTAGCCTGAAGCCTTTGCTACAGGAGAAGTGACATGTGGTTCCGTACTCTGGAGAATTTCTACAAGAGCTTGGTGTCACCTGACCATCTTTTGGAATTTGCAGGGATTGACATCGGATGACTATTGAAAAGAAAAACAAGAGAAATGACCTCTTTTGCATTTCGGACAGGAATTACCATCACGAAAATCCACAAATTCTGAACAAGTGTCAGCCTCATCAGTGTGAATGGCAAACTGTCCTACTCTAAAAAGAAGAAGTAAAACGGTCGTAAAATCGTTGGTACGAGAAAATCCATCACTCTTTGTCGTTTTGTCAGTTTTTATACAACTAACAGTAAAACACTAAAACATCTATGGTTGCTAATTATATAAACGAATGGACTTGGACCATAACGCATTTAAATGATATCGTCAACTATCCGGCCGCCACTATAGGCGACTGCAACATTTTGTAATCCACAAAACAGAATTTTAAGCCGCAAAAAAAAACTTTTGTCTGTCATACAGCGACATAAATCTGTATTCGCTGCTTCTTTTGCTTGTCTTACCTTGACAGTACGGTTCATCTCCGGACCAGGTGCTATTTGCTTGACAGATCCTCTCACTCGATCCATTTACCTGCCGGTAGCCCAGATCGCAGTATAAAAGACATTTGTCACCAAACACGTTGTACAAGGAACCGCCTCCACAACCAGACTGTATGCTGTTAGGAGGGGGAACGAGGCGAGGGCACCTGACCACTTAATTAAAAGAAAGACACATCGTCATCAATCATCATCATCATCATCATCATCAGCATGAACATCATCATCATCATCATCATCATGAACATCGTCATCATGAACATCGTCATCATCATAATGAACAGCATCACTATATTAGAAACCTGTATAAACAGAGAGATGGTAAAGCCTTCTCTTGTCTTGTAGGTAACCTTTCGTCATACATACTCATTTCCGTAGATCATGACTCATTTCGAGGCACGTGAACTTTGGAATGTCCTGTTACTGTCGATTTACTTTGGTGATAAAAATGCTGAAAAAGGAAATTCAAAGCAGAAAGAGCGAACATCAAACTTTAACAATTTAGTTTAATTTACTTACATTCGCATTTTGTCTCATTTCCCGTCCAGAAGCCCACGGACGTAACCGGATCCTTCTCACATACCCTGCGGGTGGACCCTGTCATTGTGTGCCCATCATGACAAGTGAAGACGCATTCTGATCCGTATTGATTGTCTTTGGTACAAGACGAGGCGCCTCCGGCTGGGGCATACAACTTGGGCACGCATAGCACAACTAAAATAACAAGCCAAGCATGCTAGGTAAATTAAAATTACCATGTTTGTTTTACACCAATCAAATGACTTCATTAAACAGCTTCACTGCCGTTCAATTTAGGCATGATTTTAACAAGGTAAAAACAACTTTGACATTGGAATTTCACCAGCCATATTTTGATTTTCAGACAAAAACGTAGCTGATGAGAACTGAGAGTACCGAATAGTGACGAGTCAGAAGAAATTGTTGATTTAGAAAATCATAATGGAGCTGTTGGCGTTCATGCATATTTCCTTTCTTAAGTTTAAAAGTACGTGACAAATGTTGCTTCCCTTAAATTATTTCCAGCATGTATTTTTAGTTAAAAAACTGGGCCCGAACAATTTTGCTTATTACTTTTTTAACAAAACTGTAACTGTGTCAATTTATATAATAAGCCTAATAATAGGCGCATTTTGATTGGTTCCTAACTATGATCTATTAAAGGCACGCACTATTGACTTGTTTCTTCATTATATAAAACAAATATATTCCATGTTGCCGTGCGTCTGGTCAGTAATAGATCACAGAAGACGTCAAAATGTGTTAAGAACATCCGTTGCACACACGGCTATCGCCCTGTGTGCCACTTGTTTGTTCTTACACGTTTTGATGTCATCAGTGATCTATTAATGAACAGACGCACGACAACATTGAATATATTTGTTAAACAGATGCCGTTTTATAGCCATTACCAATAACGAAGATCTTAAACTTGCACTCCGCAACGTTTCCTGTTTTGTCAGATGCCAAGTATCGGATATTGTGTTCCCCAACAGGAAATATTTCTCCAGGTTGCTTGCCAGAGTATGTTACATTGGGGATGATCCCAGAGTTATCTGATGCTGCCGGATGAGACCACGTGACCCGCGTTGTTGTTGTTCCCCTGTCAGCATAGGCCACAATATTTGATGGACAGCTAGAGAACACTGGGGCTGAGACATCTGTAACAAAAGTAAGGGGTTTACCTCGGTGTATGAACCTGTGACTTTTTTCTTTGTTTTTGAGCTATTGTTTCTGTGTTTTTGTATTGTTTCGAGGTTCTTTGTTGTCTTTGTTTTACGTCACTGGTGAGTTTAACAGGTTCTTACACCGAGGTTGAGCCAAAGTAAGAAATGTAATAATATACACATTAAACACAACAAATCGTCATCAAAACAAGAAGGTCATCCTCATCGTCATCATCATCATCATCAACTTATGCATATACAATACACTTGTCTCGAATGTTTTCTTTTCATTCGCTTCACAGATCAAATTATGATTCATTCTTTCATGGCATTTCAGTTATAGCTCAGTTGATAAAGCATGGGTAATAACGAGTTCATGTTTCTCTCTTGCCTGACGTTACAAAATCTTAGATTGATTGCCGTAACCGCGAGCATACTATTTGCATTTCTGAAAACTCATCTGCGTTGACGTATATTTTTTGTTTAGAAGTCAGGAAAAGGTTGTTCACGTAACAACAACAACAACAATATTTTTATTACTTCAGAATTAGGTCTTAATCTCCTGGCCCCGCAGGTAGCAACGCTAAGCGAGGCGGGCCAGGATATATAATCAGGGAAAAAAAGAAGAAGAAAATACACACTAAAAATATGCAAATACGTAATAATTAAATACGAAAACAGAATAAATCTACAGAAACCGCTATGTAATTAATTGAGGTTGGCAACGTAGTAGGTTATGAGCGGTAGATAAATAAGACACAAATGAAAAGTTAAGATAGGCCGAAAAAAAAGCAAAAATAATAACTACTGAATGTATTTACTAACTTTTGAGATGACGTATCGTCGTCATTTGGGTTGCCGCATCATAAACTGGGTTTTTGAAAAAATTGAGTTTGAAATCGCAAAACCAAAGCCAAAGTAATTACTTTTGCCATATATGGACGGATACAATCCAACGATCCAATCAAAACTCTAAATAATTACACGTAGGCTACATAAAGCGCGGGAAAACATGCGCGTGCGAGTCACGATTGGTTTTGGTTTTACTTCTGATTGGTTGAAAAAGTGGCGCGAGATTTTTGAACCAATCCCAGAGCGTAGCTCAGTTGTAAACCGTTCTATAGTGAACCAACCAACCTTTACACCACGGATTGCCCAATGGGGTCCACGTCTTGACTTGATTACAAGTCTTTAATCCAGGCCCATGGTGTTGATAACCGCTCTTGCACGTGAACCGGCAATCCGATGCGTAAGGAATGACAGCGCTTGCATTCGTACAATACGGAGGGCTGATGTCCAGCCCCTCTGATTGAATAGTCAGAGGAGGACAAGTGATAGCTGCAATCGAGGGAACAAAGTAATTCAGTTTATTGTAATGAACTGAAGCAAGTTAACAACAACAACAAGCTTTCTTTGTTTACGACATATATTGCGCATGCTTGTTCTCTGAATCTCTGAATCTTAGTGCTTCCAAATCTCCCATGCCGTAAAAGGTTCGTATTGTGACTTCTTTTGCTTAGTGCATCAACTTTGTTGCCAGAAAATTACGTCAGGCTAAAAAAGCGGGTAAGAACAAAAGCAAAACGTTCATCAAAATGTGAGGTATCGTACCATCAATTGAAAGTTATTTAAAGTAGTTGGAGAATGTCATTCTCTGGAGTAAGCGACCAGGGAGTTTGGATGGAATTCAGACTAGAAACAATTTCTTTAATCACATCGCGCATGGAGATATGTTTACGCATATTTTAACAGCTAACGCTTCTGATAAAAGTGGAAAAATGTTTGTACTTAGCAGAGAACAAGAAAGAACCATGACAACAAAATAGGTTTGCTTTTCATCGCTGGAAAGGGTACAGAATCTTCTTTATTAACATATTGAAATTTTGTATCAACATTGCCTAGTTCCTAGGCCTCAATTTTCTTCGCGCTTGCTCGTCTCGGATACGTCACCGAAACGAGTACTGGCGTCATGACAGACACAAATAGGGCTCTATATTTCCACGCTATTCCTCGGTTTTCCCACACAGCTAGCCATTTTCTAGGAAATTAAATGCAATCGCCCGGATGTAACGAAATTTTTTTGCGCGGGACACAATACAAGTCTTTCGCCACAGAATAATTCCAGCCACATATCGGCATGGCCGCCTTCGAATCACCCGTCAAGTCCGGTAGGGAGTCCTATCTGGTGTGGCGAAGGACTTTTTGCCGTCTAAAGCAAGCACCTCACTATCCTGCCTCGCACAAGCCGTAACGAGTTGTTAAAGTTCACCCGTTAGAGCTTTGTTTAAGGAAAGATAGTAGCCGACGCTTAGATTGCAAATCGTTGGACTTCCACCTTCATGCATTGGACTTAATGATGTCCTCCGGCAAACTTCCTTTAGACGGCAGGATTGGTAAACCTACAGATCAGCTACCGCGCGGTGTCAAAAATTCAAACCGATGTACTCAGCGAGCTGGGGCCTGGGCAAAAATGGCCAAAAATAACGGGTGGGGTGGGGGAGGGGGCGGAGGTTAGCTACAGTAAAAAGTACCAGATAACACGAATTTGGCATGGGAACATTATGAAGGGTAAAATTCCATGCAAGGAATGGCCAATAGTCACCGACGGTTACTTCGCAAAAGAAACAAAATAGATCGAAATCTCATTCATTTCCTCTATTGCCTCAAGCCACTTTTTTGCTAACTCAAGACAGATTATTAATATTATTATTATCATTATTATTACTATTATTATTAATATCGCTATTATTATTATGGATTTTCTTTTCGCTCCCTTCTTGACCCGATTCTTAGGCCTAAATAACATGCCTAACAAGTCTTCATCGTGACAACGTGAGGACGGGGTCATTAATTCTTTGACCTGCTTTTCATAAATCCAGTTATATACAAAATATTGAGCTTGCATATCCATTGGCGTCCTTATAACGGGAGATCGTATTTCGTTTTTCCGCCCTGTCTGGCGTCATACAATACCGGCCTGGGAATAAACATGTTTGTCTCTAGAAAGTGAAATTTCCCAGAAACGTCAGTTGCTCTCCATTACCTTCGCACTCATCTCCATATGCCAAACTGACATTCCTCTTTCACTTCGAATTGCATGCAGAGAATCTCGTTTCAGACTTAGTTTTATTATAAAAATAACCTTTTTCTTATAAAATTCTTTTTTTTTTAAGAAAAAGAACAATATTTTTTTCGGACACCGATAGTTGAACCCGGGTCAGTGATAGCTCACTAACCACTAAACCAAGAACCTAGAACCCAAATTTTTTAACTATATATACTGTAAGCATAAATATATACAAATTATTCTGTCGCCCTAACCACCAGATGAAAACTAACCGCAAGCAAACGAGAGTGGAACTAACCGCAAGCAAACCAGAGTGGAACTAACCGCAAGCATAGTCAATAGAGTAGCCCTCTTATGTAAGGATCACTAAAGTGGCACCAAGACGTAAATGTCATTTTGACATATGGAGACGAGTGTTAACCTCCATTACCTTGGCACTGAAGCTCGGACCCACTCCATTGTGTAGTCTCCTGACAAGTTCGTTTCTGTGATCCTCCTGCAGCTTCGTATCCCATCATGCAACTGAAGTAGCAGGAGGTACTGTAGCTAGAACTCAGTCCACTGCATCCATATCCTGACTTGATCGCGTGAGCGGGAGTACTCAGAGACGGACATTGGATAACTGGAACGAATACATGAAAATGTAGTTTAATAAGAGAGTGCGAAGCGACGTGGTGCTCAGAATTGCTAATGCAGGTGAAAATACGTGGGTTATCATGATACACACACTTAAATCTGAATTAAAAGAACGTTTTGACTGTTTGTAGGTAATCGATCGATCGTCATTATTCAGTGGATTATAGAAAATGAGAACTTTCTAGTTAGGTTTCATTTGTCATCTCTAAAGAAGCAAACTGATTTTCAAAAACAATAAAAACAAATGAAATTTTCAGAAACCCAACGGAAGCGTATTCTATTTTCGAAATCTATTGACATGCCATTTTCTTTTTTCGAGGACTGTGTCACAGCTTTGAGTAATCATAAGAACGCCTGATCAGATCTGATCACAGGTCAGCTGGACGTTTGTCTGATAAGGAACTATTATAAAATTTTGTTAACCCAATTTGTATTCAAAGGTAAGATTCAATGTTTTTTGTTTTGGCTGGGAATGCGTGTGCCCACAGGCTTGCATATGTCACATGGTGAAGTACCTTAATGTGTTGAAAGCTGTAAGTCTTTGAAGCCAGGTTCCCAAATGACCAAATGACGACTACTTGTCTACATACGAAGCGTAGAGAATTTTGATTCGACACCACTGAACACAAACCCATTTAGCGCGGTTGAAGAACGGGAACCTCCGAATTACAAAGTCTAGCGTCCTAACCACTAGCCGTCGCTGCTTTCCTCGTGATCAAAGTGTTTTGTAACCGTGATTCTAGCTACGGAGGGCGTATTTTTCTGGTACCTAACTTACCCTCGCAAGACGTTGCGTTTCCCGTCCAGAACACCACATTTGTTCCCACTTGCTTGTCGCATTTTCGCTGAACGGATCCTTTCAATTTATAACCTCTGTGACACGCCAGGCGGCAGACGCTTCCATACACATTTTCACAGGCGGAATTTTCCAGCCTTCCGTTTGCAGGTGCGAGTAGTACGGAGCATCTTAGAACTAAAAATAAAACAATTACGAGCAAATTAGACGCCGTGATCAATCAATTAATAGGAAAGTAGACGTTACAAACATTAGCGCTTGGGGAAGGGTGGTACTTCATTCCCTCGCACATGAGTCAAGTTGAAGGAGCTGACATTACTTTCGATCGGTTACGGGTAATTTTGAGAGTGGGTGTTCATTCCATAATGGTAACACCTTCAAAAATTTTCCTTAATTCTTCAATGAAAATTGAGGGGTGCGTCTTTTGCATGTTAGCGTTTCCTTCCCTGTCTAAAGAAACAGGAAGAGAGCTTTCTTTCCCGCTCTCGAAACCTTACGCGTTCGTAGGTATGTTACTTTACCGTGTACGTCTGAAGCTTAAACTGTGAATTCAGTTGGCATTAGCCGGTGAACAGGCTCCGGGGTGGGTCAGGGTGGGTAGGGGACAGTGGATGCCCAACCGCCCCGGCCGACCCCTGTCTAACCGTAGCCTGCTCGCAGGCTAGTTGGCATCGCTTCAAACAATAATTGATAAAATTCTAGTTACGTTTGAAAGGCGACTATCCATTACTTGAATGTTTTCTGACCTTGAACGGTGACGTGGAAGTAGCAGAGTTTTGTGTTTCCTGATGGGTCTGTAGCAGTATAGACCACGGTATGACTGCCTTCAGAAAATGCATGTGGTGACGTCACTTGTGGCGACACAGTGACAACAGCGTGGTTGTTATCTGTAGCTGTGACTGGTGCCCAGCTTACTGTGGCTGAGGTTGTCCCTTCGTCAGCAAAAACACTTCGTGCAGTTGGACAGGTTGTGCCAAATGAAGGGACTTCGTTGTCTGTAAGCAGAAAAAAAGTTGTCTGTCAGTTGAATAGTTACGTAGCTAATCAGTGAGCCAGTCAGTAACTCACTCACTCAGTCAATCAGTCAATCAGTCAGTCAGTCCTTCAGTTAGTCAGCCAGTCTCTCAGTCGCTCAGTCAGCGAGTGAGGTGGTCAGTCAGTCAGTCTTCCAGCCAGTTCGCATTCAGTCAGTTTATCAGTTTGTCATTAGTTTCTTCAGTCACTAACGGTGTCATTCAGCACCCAGTCATGCAGTCACTGCAGGACCCTGCAGTCAGTCAGTCAGGGGCGGATCTAGGGGGAGGGTGAAGGGGTTTGCGCACCCCCTCCCGATACATCGAGTATTCTGCTTACGTCACCCATCAGTTACCTCATTCCTTAGTGGTGCGCCCCCTCCTGAGAAAAATCCTGGATCCGTCTCTGTAACTCAAGTCCAATTCTTTACATTGTCACGAACGCGTTGGAGCTACTGCGCCAACCACATTCCGTTCAAATTCAACTGGCATTGCTAATTTAATTAAGACCCGGTGTATTTTCCAATCATTTTATTGCCGCTTTCTGATATACGTAGTACTGTAAAATACTGGTTCAAATGTTTCATCAATTAGCAATTATATTATAAGCTCGAGATAGAAATAGAAATCGAGAACGAATAATCTAATTGTTTTAGTAAAACTCAAAATAAACAAATCGTGTGTCGTAATCTTGCTGCGAAACTTCGCTAAAGGGCGAACACGTCGCATTTTGAAGACGGCCTTCAACCACTGCACTCCAATTAAAGCCCGAGTTTTCTACGAGCGAATAGTCAACGAGGCGCAGCCAAGTTGATTAACAACTAGCAAGCAGTCTTTCGGTAAAAAATCAAACGCTATTTGGTTTATCTGTATTTCGAGGGTTTCTTACTTGATTTTCGTGTATTCGTACGTTTCGGCTTGCAGCAAAAAACTCAAGATGCTAGTTTGTGAATGTGCGCGCGGAAGAAAATTTAGTGGTGAACAATAAAGACAATAGAGTGTCTCGGAACTATCGGTCTGATAGTTGCCCCTTGGAAATTTGGTGTTCTTAAAACTAGCATATTTGCCCTCGAAGCTTCGCTTCTCGGGCGAATATTTGTTTTAAGAACATCAAATTTCCGCGAGGCAACTATCAGCCGATAGTTCCTCGACAGAAACACTCTATTGTTTAAATAGTGTGCAGTAGCTCAGCCAATCAGATTGCTGCATTTGCATTTTTATACTAGTAGATTTTTACTAATTACTATTATCACGTCTGTGTAACTTTTTAAAATTACCTTGGCAGTAAAATCCACCTTGTGTCCAATACCCATTGTCACACTTGTTCGAGCTAGGCCCAGTGCGTTTGTAACCAGGGCTACATTCGTAAGTGCATTCTTGACCATGCATTGGTTTGGTTTTACAAATGTCAGGAGTGATTTCACCATTGTCCGGAACACTCAAGGCTTGACACTCGCGCACTGAAACAATGGCAATTATCATTCGATTCATTTTATCCCTCCTTTTCATTGGCCCAAACCCTACCACGTGACCTACACATAACTGCCTACGAATAATAGTCCGCTCATGCGTAGTTGTGTCCAATTCCGGGGAAAATGGCAGCTTGTTTCCCAGAGTTGTGAGAGAAGTTGCCTAGCTATGTAAACTCGAAAAAAAAAGCAGGAATACAACAAAGGAAACGAAAATATTTATTCCCCTTAAGCATTGCCTGAAAGGAGGAGAATTGGGTAAAGTCTAACTCGTATTACGGAAGTTATGGTTTTGTCTGTAATACTTCATTAAGAAAGACGGTGGTTGAAAGTTCCCGAAGGTAATTGTGCAAAACTTAAAGTCATCGAATGATAAAACATTTATTGAACTCGGTTTTCGGCTGAGGCAAATAATTGATCTCGAGACACTGACAAATCGCGATATTTTGCTTAACCTTGTCCAATTATAGATGTTAGAAACTGAAGGGGGATAATAATAATATTAATGATAATGATAATGATGAACCCGTCAGCAAATGCTGTTATCAAGGGGTGCCCTGGACAACTAAAAATAGAACTAAAATAACAGTAAAACTCCCAAAAACATTACAATATATACAGAAAAGATAAAATCTATATACAATGTTTTAAAATTATGAGAGCTTTCACCAAAATAGTCCTTAATCATAGAGATTCGGTTTCTTTCATGCTCGACGGTAAAACTTTGCAGTTTCTGTAGAAACCTTAGGGGCTAAGAAGTGAAGACCATTACACCCAGTGGAATAATTGTGGAATAAAGGATAAAATAACAGGAGGGGAAGTAGCTGAGTGTTTTTTGGATATGAATCTGAAAAACCTTGGTTATAATCCTTGTACTTGCCACTCGCTAGAATTGTTATCGGTATCCCAAGGTTTCACTCCGGGTTAACGATTTTTAATTATAAACCAACTCCTTTTACCTCTGCAATTTGCAGTTGTCCTGGGGTCCCATTCACCGTCACTTCCACATAAAGAGCTTGAGGGACCGTCTATTTCAAAACCATTGTTACACGTGACTTGGCAAGAAGTCCCAAAATCCACCTTCGAATGTGTACTACAAGGTGAAGATATTACTCCGTTGCTTGGAGACGGCCAGTCGCTTGTTTGACAGGTGTTACCTGAAAGAAATAGATTAATATCATTTACGAAGCTTGCTTTTACCATGATGGATAACATTCATACTTAACAAAACAAAATGAAATCTATATCATCAGTGCTATTTGTTTTCTTAATAAACCAATTTCAATTTATTATATTAAAATTCTAACATGGCGCCAAGACTTAGGGGAATCAAACAAAAGAGTTTGCATCAGGGCTTAGGCTTGAATAAATAACTTATTTTGTTTTATTCCCCTAAGCCTCAGTACCATAACTTAATATATCAAAATTGGTCTATTGATTTAATCATGGATCCCCGATAACACACTTAGTAGACACAAACATAACTCCTTACCCCAGTAAATAAACACACACTCAACTCACAATTTTGCGCCGTAGACAAAGAGCTAGCTTTCAAAACGTCAACTTTTCCAAATCATCAATAGTGCATTCTTTACCTTTATCAAACTGCATGTGATAATCAACTAAACTTCAGGGCTCGGTTTCGAGCCCTAGCCGGGGCACTGTGTTGTGTTCTTGGGCAAGACCAGGAGACCTGGCAAGACACTTTACTCTCACAGTGCCTCTCTTCACCCAGGTGTATAAATGGGTACAGGCGAATTGACTGCCGGGAGGTAGCCCTGCGATAGACTAGCATCCCATCCAGGGAAGAGTAAAAATACTTTGGCTGCGTTCCTTCCGGATCAGAATCAGTGATTCGGATCATTGTGCATCAAAGGCGCCGGCGACTCCACTCTGACGCCTTTGTTGCACCATGAGCCAGACCACTGATCCTGATCCGGATCAGCCCAAAGGAACGCACCCTCTGTGTCACCTTATGTTAAGGAAACCGGGATAAGCTCCGCCCTGATGGGCCACTAGGTTCGTATGCAGACTTTACCTTTTCCTAAGGTTGCAGCTGGGATATAAATCCTATTTTCCAGCTCAAATTTAGCCTAAATCCCGTTACCAAGGGTATTTTTTGCCCAATTCCAGTCTCATTTTATTATTGGTGATCCCCAAATCGTTCTCCTAGTGAAAAAGGAATCCCAGTTGGCATGTGTAATCGTCCTTTCAGGCACCTCATTCATTTTAATGTGATGTTGGCAAAAATTCCCCAAAGACATCCAGAAACACTTACGGTCACATCGTTTCCAGTTCCATGGCGAAGGTTGATAACCAGGATAACACGCACACGAGTACGTTCCATAATAGTTATCACATCTATGCTGACATCCTCCGTTGCCATCGGCACATTCATCGCAATCTATCCACTTCGAGCTTCCCCCACTACAGCCATTGCCCCCGTGGGCTGGGGAAGGATTGTTGCAGTAACGATATCTTGTTTTATAACCATTTGAACACTGGGTTTCATACCAACTAGCAGGTGTCCACGAACCCCATTTACCATGTCGTGGCGCTATAAACAGCCAAAAATACACTTGTATGATTTATTTTTTAAACCATCAATTTTATTACGTGTAAAATCCTTATGTAGGTAACACTTTAGGTAGCGTTCTTTACAACCAGTCTTAATCCATATTTTGAGATCGAACTTTGCATGAAACGGGCATCCCAAAAGCACGCTCTTGATTGTTTTCTATTCAAAAGGTTCATACCAATAAAACAATGCACCGAACCGAAATGGAAAAAGGTGAACAAACTCAAACAATCAATCTAGCTTCTTCAAAAATAATATGCGTGGCTCAAAAAAGCTATTGAGCTCTCATATAGACAAAGTTAGCAGTTCACTTTTAAGTAATATATCAAACACGAGAGACAGTGTTTCATCACATTTCCAAACCCCGAGAAGAGAGTTGAAAATACGACGCGCAGCGGAGTATTTTTGACGAACTTCGAGGTGTTTGGAAATGTGATGAAACACTGTCTCGAGTGTTTGATATATATTCTCAATCGAAACTAAAATTGCGGAGAAAACGAAGAAATAAAATCGTAAAAATCTATGCTAATTTCCTTTGTTTCAACGTGATGAATTATTAATGAGTTTGAGAAAGTGACTTCAAACTGTTTCCTGTGTTTCCAAGCACGACAACTTTGGCGGATAGATCTATATTACGAATTTTTTTCCGTTGTTTTTCAGTTTACATGCTGATATCCGATTTCAACCCTGACTAGAAATGTCAAATCACATTTGAACATGTATATGGAAAATGTGCTATACAAATCCATTATCATTGACGTGACAACTATGGGTATCACTAGTTAACAAGCTATGATAATTTCTTTACATTACAAGTTATTACAAGTTATCATTACAAGTTGTCATTACCAACAGTATAGCCTTCTAAATACCCCGTTAATATTAGCTTCAACTAACAATAACTCAAAAACGAGCTCGGTGACGTGATCCCTATTTTTTATTATTAAATTTTGTTCAGCAAGACAAAATGCAACCTTTGTTAAGCGTTTCGTAAAGTTTTAATTTTTAAAACGGCCCTGAGCTAGATTAGAATTCATCGAGGTGCAGTTATGACATCCGGGCAGCCGTTCAAGAAACCGTTTAAAAATAACAAAAAAATACAACTTTCTTTTCCACAGCAATGTTAAATTCAGAATGTTAGTTACAACTGACAGAATGACCTTAAACTCTCCTCTGATCAAAATAAAACTTTGGCTATTTTCGGGATCGGTGCTAAAATTAACTAAACGTCATCATAGCAAGATCAAATTTCAGTAGATCAAGGAAATAGAAAGTTGGCGATGAATTGAATTTTAAAAGCACGCTAAGAACAGAATTACCGAGAAAGGAACTTCAAAAGTTGGCACTGAAATTCGTATGGCGCGTGAAATTCGACCGAAATGCAAATGTGTTGTATCCAACTTAGTTCGAAGATAATACCCAAACCTTTACTTGCTGTTACCAATAAATTATTTTTCGGCATTTTTCGGGCAAAACGCTCAAAGTTTTGGGCAACAGCAGTTTCAAGTTTTGGGCGGTTCGCCGTGGTTGTACACATGGTCAATGCTAACACAAATCCGACAGTACCCGTATGCCTTTGCTGGAGTGTATAGTTGTCGACAACTCGTCTAGATCTCACACACTACATACTTATGTAGTATACATGCTGAGAATGGTGCCCTATTTCCGGACACTTTTTGCATAAACTGTAATATCTTACCTCAAAACAACGCAAACAAGCTGAAATTCAGCCACAAGTTAGCTTCCATTTCTGGTAAGTAGGTCGTAAAGTTTCATCGCCTGAAGCTCTTTCGATTCTTTGTAATTTTGGAAAGAGTTCGTCGAGTTGATTGCCTTATTACCGGACAGGTTGCCCTATTTCCGGACGATCGTTACGACATAAATACTCCGCTTTTCTTGGGAACATTCTTCTCCTTCGTGGCAAAATATATCTTATAAAAGTTGACTAAAGCAACATTCATTAAAAGATTACTTTTTGTCCGAAGTTGAAAGCTTTTTCTTTCTATTATTTAGCAAAGAAATCATCAATACCACTCAAGCCGGCATATTTGATTTGTATCACGGCAAGTCGAGGAAGACTGGCGACTGATTTATTAGATACTGGACTGGACTTGGAAAACAGCACTCAAGTATTTTTTTTTTCCAAATAATTATTTCAGGTGAGTTGAAATTTCGAAAGGGAGTGATGAAAACGCTTGTCTTTCAAGAACTCTTCGATAAGATTGCATTTAAAACAGAAACTAGTTTGCTATTATTAGATGTTCGGAAATAGGAACACCTCACCAAAAATGCAAATAATCTCTTTTGCGGTCAAGTTCAAAGATACGAAACTGAAAACAAAAAATTCTTATATACTGAAAAACCTAGTCCTTTAAGCTTTACCTATGTGCAAAAAAATTTTAATCTGAATCACATTTTGCGAGAACAGACCGCTTAACTGTAAATAGGTAATTCGACGCGCGCTAAAAATCGCATTTAAGAAGAAACAAATTTTACCTACCTCGACTGAAAACTTTAATGTTCTCGCCTAAACGGAGTGTGGCTTAGCCACGAAAGTATCAAACGAAAGCTGACTAGTCGATAAGTCTTTGGAACATATCGATCGGATTTGTTTTATTGATTCAACGAAATACGGAATCGTTAAGTCGAAGTGTCCGGAAATAGGGGTGTCCGAAAAATAGGGCAACATATTGCATATGAAATAATTCATATTTGAACTGCGGATATTAATGGAAGAGAAGCCCTGATTTTTTCAGGCTTCTTCTTTCCAATTGCTTCAATTGGAAATTAACTGCGATGACCATTGTTCACTTTCAATTACATTTTTAGTTGGTGATAACAAGTTTCAGAAACGTGCTTCTCTGAACAAAAATGGACTTTCGGTATTTTCCGGACCACAACTAAAAATGACAATGAAGAGTAAACAATGATCTAATCTCATTGAAATGAGGAAATGACGGGTTTGCGCGAAATTAACTTCAAATTTCGGGTTTCTCCGAAATCAACGAGACAAAGGAATTCAATGGCTTGTCGAATTCGTCTGAAATGTTTTTTGTTTGCCCCCCAAATCGCATTTGATCAAAAGAATGTAATAGTTGTAAACTTTGAAAATATTGCTGCCTGTTGATGAAACAAAGCTTTAATCATTTTTTTCATTTTTGAGATGAGATTGCCAAACCTCCATAGCACTGACTGAAGCTTTTAGCTTACCGTGCAAAGGGATTATTTTCATTATTTTCTTTGTATTAAAGGAGCTACGTCACGGCAACTCATCTTGAAAAAACTGGCAAGTTTTTTCAAGTTTTCATTTGTAATCGGTCTATATCAATGTCATTCGAAACAATCCTTGTCTAATTTCAGCATTTCATTATCTCGTTGGTGTTTTTCGGCATTAGAATACTATTACTTTTAGATTTCCTTTAAATTGAAAGTAACTGGGAAATTGACTTCAAATGCCGCGACACTACTCCTTTAAGTACAGGCCCTGAAGAAGACTAGCTCTGTTAGTTGAAATATTGGCCAATAAATTTTGCCCTTTTGCCGTAGTACCAGCCTTGCAATCAACTTGGTTTTACAACGCAAAGGGATTGTTAGAATATGCAATTTATTTTGCGGGCTGGATAATTCACATCTTGGTCGCCATTTAATCGTTAGATGCGTAATAATATACTGAAAATACAGACATCCTTTCAGACTTCTTTCAGCTGAGTTGCAGTGATTTGTTTGCTTCAGCGATATGGGAAGTTTTTCAGTAAGCGATATTTCTCGTTTCGTCATCCACTGTTATTAATATGCAAACCAAACTGATTGGCTGTTGAAACAATGACTTCATTTTTCCGTGGTTGGCAAATTTGATTGTCAAAAGAAATGTTTGAAAACAAGAAATATCGCTATTACGTAATTTTAAGCCTGATTAAAATAGCAGTTGAAAAGCTTTCGCATTTGAAATAGAATAACCATAATCTCCATAAAAACCGTTGTCGCATCAGAGAAAATCGAAGAAGTAGCTTTCTACAAAGAATAAAAACATCAATGACAACTCAATGAGTCCTAAAAAGCTTTTCTGCGTCAACACATTGGTACATCTTGACCGGGATGCGCATCTATGTACAACACCAATTCTATATGCAATGTCGTCCGACATTAGATAATAGTTAAGTAATAAATAAAACAAACAGAGGAATGTTTCAAGTCGGTGAAAAATTCAGAACATTAAACGATTAGAAAGTTTTGCTTAACGTGACGAATCTGTCCTTGGCAGAGAACGAATTTTTCCCTAACAATTATTTGCCAAGAAAATTGCAGTTTCGTTATTAATACTACTTTCGTTACAGCCTATGTGTGTGTCACTCATTGACTGCTCGGATGCTTATGCGGTTTCTATCTTATGAAGTCGTTCCCTTCCTAGTACTTCCTACGTCCTTAATTTCAAAATGGCCGGCGTGTAACATCTCAGTTTCGCTGGTATAAGCAACACTAAAATCGAAACTAAATGAAAATCCCTGACCTAATGTGGTACTTCATTACCCAACAAAGAAGCTGACAAGTTGTCTTTATAATTCTTGCAGGCAAAAATGAATGCTTTGTACATTGCTGTCCGACCGGTTTCCTTTGCGAAAGTTATTCAATGACAATTCGTGTGGATTTACTGTGGAACTTAACATGCATAACATGCGCCTCAGTTGTTGGCAATAAACCGATTTTAAGCTGTATAAAGATAGTCGCTTAGTCGTGGTCGCTTCATATTTAGTGAAAATACTAGTATCGGGTTTCTTCTGATTGCCGAAGATTTTCGCAAATATCGGACCAGGGCTGATCAACTTTCATATCACGCTCTTACGGTTAGCACTCATCAATTTGGAGCCAATATATCAGCTAAATTTTATTGTCAAGACTCCTTGCTTCAATTTACCACTTATCCCAATCGAAACTAAGACATACTTTTTAGACACTAAGAATGAGCTTTAAGAACAGCGGGAGTTATTTACAATTTTGGACGCATATCACGCAAATGTTCATAAAAAAACATCAAGGTGCTTTCATCGTGATTCAAGGCTAAATTTAATAGATATTCTTGTGTTTCTACGGTTCTTTCTACATAGAAATAATTATTAATCATCGAGGAAGTATTATACTTACAAGGGCCACATCCACCACATGCATCCACGCAGTTCTGACTGACGCCTGCAATCAGTACCAATACTGGGACGGCAAACTTGGCGAAAGAACACATACTGTATTTTTGAAGGAGTTAGACTGCGAAGGAATTAAAGCAACTTCATTTAATTAAGGTGTAACTCAGAGAGCTACCTTATTTTTTAATTTGGGAAAAATCCCTTGGCCTTGGTGACCCGGTTAGTCTTCGTTTAAAGTGTGCACAATGCGAGATGCTGTCATCTAAAATGTTTCTGTTTGCAGAGAGGATTAATTATGCCTCCTGTTAATGCAACAGCAAACATAAATTGCTTTCGATCTGGGTTTATCTTTATATAAACTGCTGCAAGGAATCGTGAGTGTAGCAAGCTAAAAGAATAATTGTGGTGGATTATACTGCTTACGTTTAAATTCTAAGTCTGCTTCCATGGAGGGAACTGCGCCCAATAGAATGATGATTTGTAGTAGATGATTAAAGGAACCAAGCAACCCTTCAGGTCAGGTTTTAAAAATGATGTTTCGCTGAGATTTTAGTTTGCATTTGCCGTTTAATTTACATAATTCTCAGACATATCGTTAATAAGCATGGTGCTGCATGACCATGTGTAGGGTCTGTATAGTTCAATGAAATTTTAAAACATGGCCTGAAGAAACTGCATGACATGTAAATATCAGCGATATTGTGGGATGTTGCAAGAAAGGATTCATTTTAACCTGTGATCTGTGCTTTCGAAACCACTTCCGAGTATTAATTACCCATAACTTTCGTCGATATTTTTTAATTAACCAGAAGTGAATATGTGTTTGAGGACAGCGCACTGGCTCCAAACAGAGTTATCATTTAGAATTCCAGACCTGTTTAGTTTTGCGGCCAAAAGTTTATAATTCCTAAATGTGTTGGCATGTTACGGTCCATCGCAACTTATAAACACATATCAACATTTATCGTTTCATGCCAGTGTCTTATGTAAGTTAATAAGTTAGAAATACGCCATTTTACTGGTCTTTAATATCCATCATTCGGGAAAGTTTCGAAAAATAAAGCATTCATCGGCTGTAACATCTTTGGATATAAACAGCATGTTTTACAAAATTGTTTATATACCAGTACTTTGAGACGTTGAATCCGGCCGGAGAGCTTTAGTTTTAATTAATAAATTAACGCTCACCCGATGCATGTATATTTCAATGCCACTGATGCCAAAATATTAGTTTTTCGAGCTGATATTTCATCATGAATTGCATTTAATGTTACTAGAGTTATGGATGAGGCAGCAAAGCGGTTGGGTGATGAAGTCACGGAAGTTTTAAATGTGATTCGCTGATAAAGCACATTTTTGTTTGGACACTGTTCACAAGATTCCCAGAAATACCGGATACTTATATTCACAAATACCTGGCGCTGTATACAATTACTCAGCGAAATTCAAAATTAAGCAGCCTGAGAAAACTGCAAAATACATATCAGTGATATTGTAGAATGCTTTTTTATGGTCAGTCAGATAATATTCATTTTCAACCACAATTGCAAGTCAATATTGCTCTCGAAGCAACTTCCGGTCTTTTTAACTCCTGCGCGCGGCTTTCGTCGATATTGCTGATGTGTGTATTGCCTATTCGGCTGGATCGCTCGGCATTTCTAATGAAACTCTCAAAAAGTTTGAATAACTTGTCAGAGGAAATTCTGTGAAAATTTCGGCCTGCCGGGCATTGGGTAATGGACCTTAATAACGGTTGGAGATAATAGTCACAGCGTTAAATATCTGATCATTCATTATTTCCTGAAAGCAATCTATTAACAGTGTCGCTTGAAACGGAAAAATAAAGACAAAACATCCTGGTCTTCTTCATACCGGACAGCTAAATATCCGCGCAACAAAGAGTGATAAAATATCTACTCTAACTATGCTCAACGCTAAAATGGCTGGTTAAAAAATACGGACATATTATACGGACAAACTATTTCAGAAAAGAACGACTTTTTGACGTCTTTCTGTGCTGAATGATAGAGCAAGACATCTGTTACAGCGTGTTTAGCAAATCATTTAGAACGATAATTAAAAATTTTTGTCATTCGTGTTTCGTTCGGGGATACCATTTGGTTCGACAAGCAGTTCAGAGTTTGTTTAAGTTACCGAGTACTAGCGAGCTGTAAATCAAATAGCTGCAAACGTTCAGAGTTCTAAACTGGGTAACGAGTGGGTGTTAGCCTTCTTGCATCAAAATTAAAGCTGCTCTGAAATCACTGCATAATACCTTAAATGCTTGTACGACTTAAAACAACGGATAAAAACACATTATCAACGACACTTACACGCACTGCTCTGAGACACCAATTTGCTTCAAACGGTAACTTCTTTTGCAAAGTGCTTCTGACCATGCTTTAGTAGCAATGCATTTATATAATTTCGCAGTTTCTTCCGGATTAACTGTGTTTATTTTCGTTACTTAGCTGCATAGATTACTGAGACGGGGTCATATAGACACTTTTCATAAGCGGCTGCCTATGCATTCAAATTAGCCTCACTAAACTCGTTTGGGAGTAAAAATTCTTTTGGATTATCAACTCCAAAACGAGGTTAGTCAGGCTAATTTTAATACTTACAAAAGAATTTATAATTGGCAGCCATTTATGAAGGGTCAAAAAGGTCTCATAAGTGACCATGCAGAGGCATGATTGTGGCGTATTTGATTTGCATTGAAATAAGCACTGTGCTTTGTTTTTCAAAAAGCCCCTTCGAAAAGTCACGCTACAGAAGTTCTTCAGCCTTGTTTTGATTCGGATCCAAGGTTTTCGTCTCCTCGGAAGTGAAAGCCGGGCATGGAGTAATTGAAAGCCACTTTCATGTCAGCGCAAACAGATAAACACTTCTATCAGTGAAGTCACTATGAGGTGAGAACGAGGACGGGGTAAGTCCCAACGACCTACAAAAACCAGGGGCATTCTGCATGAACAAATTTACTACTACAACGTACGTATCAGTCCTAGGAGTGCACGAAATGTACTTTTAATTGTGCCATCTTCCTCAGACTTAAGATTCTTTCCGGTACGCATTGTTGATAATTTACCCTTTGTGCTTTAAAAATGGCTTGACAAACCACTTTGAGAGCTGTCACCGACTGCGTAACTGTACGAGTTTGTGAATATTGTAACGATCGTACATAACAGTTCGAAATATGGGTTAGAAATTCAATAAAAACGACTAAATTCTACTTCATAGTATATTACTTGTGTTTCTGGAGCCGTTTCAAAGCTATTCCAGCTTGTTTATGTCCACAGGAAGCCCAAGGTCTTGATTTATGAGTGGGGTGTAGGAATTTAAAAAAAATCGCTTTAAACGGCTTTGATTGGTGAAATGACCACACCACAAGCACGAAACACACAAATGGAACAAGGTAAGCCTTTTATGGACAACTTTATCGTATGACTACCTTCATGAATCATTTGTCAGAATTTCGCTACAAACCCTTATAATTTGAAGCCATATTGTTTCTACGGTTCAAATCGAGAGCTTGGGCTACCTGTGAGTTTTCCTCTCCATTTAATTTATGGAGAGAAAAGCAGTGGACTTTAAGGTGGGGAAGCGGCTCCAGGTGCCACAGTAACACAAGTAATACACAACAGAGGAGAAGTAAGGCCCGGTTCAAACGTCGAACTTTACATGTGCCGAACCTAATACCTATTTGGGTCGACCCGAATAATTAAGTTCGGCAGTTGATTCAAACGTCGAACTTTCACATGTGCCGAGCTCAATATCGGCTAAGAGGAAAACGGTGAATTTTCCAGATGTACACTTTATGGAACGAAATAAATACTCGTCACCGTACTCTACAATATAATGGGACCGCATATCTCTGTTGCTTCAGTTGCTTTATAAAAAAAGAACACAAACAACACTTTTTGAAGATCGTACTCGTAATGTGGTTTCCAGGCTTTGGTCAAATTTCTTCAGTATCGTTTAGACTGTAACTTTAACTGCTGACTTTAGTTTCTAGCCTTGTGTTTTGTTTTATTTTGGTCTAGACGCATATTCAACAATAAAATGGGAAACAGTATG
>OX393574.1:11911917-11914417 GCA_947652115.1 Blastomussa wellsi
TTCAGAAGACGCCACCAGCTTGATGCATGTGCTAAGCGGTCCGACTTGAATGAATCAGGGCAGTAAGTAGCTGTACTTTCTACACTAGTCATGAAGACATTTCCCTTCTTTACTTCTGGGTCATCCTCTTCAACTTGAATCTCTTTCTTCTTTGGAGGCTGGAAGGCTCCTTCTTTCCAAAGAAACTCTGGCCCCATTAACCACCTGGAACCTTGCAACAACTGTGAAGCGGTAAGACCACGAGATGCATGATCCGCGGGATTGCTCTCTGTGTCAACATACAGCCAAGAACTTGGGATTGTGAGATCACGGATCTGCTGTGCACGGTTAGCTACATACACATGAAATCTCCTAGCTTCATTGTTGACATAACCAAGAACGATTTTACTATCCGTCCAGAAATACTCTTTGACATCTGTGTAGGGGAGTTCTTCACGCAGAAACTCACTCATTTTGGCTGAAACGGTGGCTGAATGAACTGCTTTATCGGGGCAACTCGAGCTTTGCCAATGACAAATGAACATTAAGCTTTATCTTCCTCATTAACAAGGCGGAGAAATGAACACTGTCCATAACCCTCTAGGCTTGCATCTGAGAAATGATGCAACTCACACTCCTGAATCTGTCCAAATTCCTCTGGCTTAAAGCATCTCTGAATTTACAACTGTTCTAAGTTTACAACATCGTTACGCCACTTCTCCCACTCGGGACGCAGAATCTCTGGAATTGGGCTGTCCCAATCAAGCTTGTCTCGACACATTTGCTGAAGAATTTGCTTTCCCTTTAATGTCACTGGTGCTACGTAGCCACTGGGATCATAAATGGAACTTACTGTTGAAAGTATGCCCCGGCGTGTAAAGGGACGATCATGCATTTCAATACGAAATTGGAAACTGTCATTCTCCACACACCATATCACTCCTAAGGCACGCTCCAAGGGAAGTGGGTCAACCTTTAAATCCAACTCTTTCACACCCTTAGCGCGTTCTTCAATTGGGATTGCTTCGAGAACTTCTCTCTTGTTTGACATGATCTTGTGGAGCTTAAGTCCTGCCTTAGCGCAGATGCCTCGACTTGCTTCCTTCACAGTGGGAACCGATTTGAGCCCATCATCCACATAGAAATCTCTTCGTATGAACTCAGCGGCCTCCTTACCAAACTCATCTTCACCATCGTCTGCTGCCTTCTTCAGACCGAAATTTGCACATGCAGGTGAGCTACCAGCACCAAAGAGATGCACCTTCATTCTGTACTCAACAACTTCTTTAGTTGGATCTCCGTCTTCCCACCACAGGAACCTTAATAAATCTCTATGCTCTTCTGACACCATAAACTGATGAAACATACTCTTAATGTCAGTCATGTGTGCTACTCTTTCTTGCCTGAACCTACACAGGATTCCCAGCAGAGTGTTCATTTGGTCAGGACCCTGTAATAAGAAATTGTTGAGTGAAACACCATCGAACTGGGCAGAACAATAAAAAACCACTCTGATTTGGTCTTTCTTCCTCGGATGATACACACCCGTGTGTGGCACATAGTTAATCCTTCCATCCTGAACATTCAGGCGGTCTATTGGAACCCTCTCTGCACACAGTTCAATCACATCCTTCATGAACACTTGGTAATCTTCAAGGAACTTGGGGTTTTTCTTAAACCTTGCTAACAACTGGTGCCATCTCTTGACAGCAAGCTGGCGATTGTATGGTAAAGTCAGTCTATCCATCTTCAAGGGTAAAGGCATCTCATAGTGACCATCTGCTCTCTTTGCAATACCATTCTCCAGAACTGAGATAAACCTCTTGTCTTCCACTGAATAGGATTTGCTCCTTGTAGAGCTTTCTACAAAGTCTGACTCAAGAACTTGGATAATCCTTTGTGGGTTGATAATTTCCTTTACCTTAGTCGAAAAGGCAATCTGTTCATGTGTCTCGCTGGCAACTATCTTGTTACACACTGCTTCACTCTCACCACTTTCACTTGTAGACTTGCAAACTCTGCCAACTATCCCCCATCCAATAAGGGATCTCTGACCATACGGATCATCATCTTTTCCCACGACAACTTCTCTGGGCCTGACGATACTTGGGCAATTGTTTCCAATAAGCAGGGAGATCTCAACATTAGGATCATATGGCATTAGCTTATCAGCAATGGGGCGAAGATGTTCCCACTCCTGGGCAACACTGGCCTTTGGAATCTGTGACCTACTAGCTGGGATGGCATCTCGCGTGAACAACATAGGCAACTTCAAAGTGTGCGCTCGATTAAAGTCCAACACTTCGAGTCCACAAATTCGGCTACTTGGCGTATGTACATTTCGCTCTTGTACTGTGGTCAGCAGCAAATCTGTTGGTGGGCCTTGCAAGTCCAGTTGCTCACATAGACTCTGCGACACGAAACTTACGTTAGACTGGTCATCCAATACTGCATATTGCAAAACTTCTTGATTGGGTTTACTTATGTGACGAACCCACACTGGCACAATCATGGCATGATC
>OX393574.1:11919417-12020699 GCA_947652115.1 Blastomussa wellsi
TTCCACCTTTCTTGTTTTTTACTGATTGGCATACGCAAAAGGAGGTTCACAAACTTGATGCTACCACTGGAGAAGTACTCAGTAGTTACAGCATCGGCGGTGGTCGGCCAATGGGCATTGTAGCTTACGACCACGCCCGGCAACCTCCTGGTAAGTTAAAGGGGCCCTGCATGTCAAAGACATATGTAAGGAGTCCGAAGGTAAAATCGTCGTTCATGACTGTCACGGCATTATTTTAGACACGGATTGGATTTCATTTTAGACATACATGTTTTGTCCCACAATTTTAAACAAATTGTTGCATGGGCATACCGGCCGTAAAGACAAAATACACTATTGAAACACGGGCTTCTAATGCGTTAAACAGGGGATCGTATGTTTTCCCCGTTAATTATTCCTGAATTAAATTTAATTGATTTAAATTAAACAAGAGAGTTGGGAGTTATAGAAAGGCCCTTCCCCGTGGGTTTCCGTGATAATAAGCCGGGTTCGCACGTGTCTTGAAAATGGTTGAAAGCCCTTGAATGGGCCTTTTTGCAGGATCCCGTCACATGGTACAAAATCCGCCATGCTGGACGGCAAGCTTAATATTATTCCTGCACTTGGGCATCCAAAATAAAGAAAAGTCAAGCTTGACTGGACAAAGTCGCTTTGTTCTGGACCTCCCACTGCATAACTTGCATTCTTTTGTGTCCCAGCTTGGCTGATTTTGTACTACGTGACCGCATCCTGAAAAGGGCCTAGTTTAGATGTCTGATTTTAAAGCATTTAAAGAATCTGGCCCACCCATTATGCATAGCGAGTCAAACCGCCATTTTTGGGGCCCCCGAAAAAGCGAATTTTAGCGACCGACATATTTTATCCGTTTCCAGCGACGTTGAATGCTTCAAGCAGGTGACATCTTAAGGAAAATATACTCCTCGCTAATTTTTCTTTCTTTGGGGTCCGTTATTTTTTGTACAATTGCTTTTTGTGATAACAATAACAATAATAGAGGCGCGTGATGCAAAGTGGGTGGTTCAGGCTCTTTAAAGTACTTGAAATTGGTTTTTGATCCTTGAAAGTCCTTGACGTTTTATTGAACAAAGTCGAAAAATATGAACGTACAGAAAGCCAGTAAAGCAAATGTTCACGTAAACAGGATATAAGCGTCTTCAATTGCTAACAAAATGCGTAAAATATTCGCTCCCAGTGCTCTCTCGTTAAAATTCCAATTAGGGTCCTTGGAAGTCCTTGAAAAGCCCTTGAATTTTAGACCTAAAAAGCTTACGAACCCTAATAAGGTACCTCATATTACTCGATATAATGGTTCCTTTTTCGCTACCTTAGATTTTGCTATGACGTCGATACATAAAAGGCGTGCTGTAGAATTTAGTAATGATGCAAGTAACTACACAAAATTCGACAAAATATAACGAGAGCAAAGCATTGTATATCAAAACTCAAACTTTTGACAAACCTTTATTTCAATATAAAAATGTTCCTAAGAGAATTTTTGTTCAGTCGTTTATTAAAACAGATAGTTCCTTAAAGTTTTATCAGACTAGGGTCAAATACACAAAATCGTCAGAAAATACTGGTAAGCCATTTTCAGCATTTTAATCTTGTCGAAACCACGTCGTACGCCTAAGCTAATGTCAATAAATTTGCATCTCAAACTAGCTCGAAAATCGACGTAATCCAAACTCTAAACTGTAGAACATCAAATTCTCACAGAAAAGTACTAAAATTCAGAGGATGCCACTGCCTACTTGAGGATTCGGAAAGAATGAAGCTTGTAAATAAATTTCGCACAGCATCGGCCCTGTTCTTTTTCGTTGCTTTCGCGTGTTGGAGATATTAGGTTCCAGTCCACCGCGGGAAACTAGTGCGATCTTACAATCCCCGCTAAAATGCCCCGCTATTTGAAGGTGCGTCTTAAATTCCTCGCCCCCCGTGACGCTGTTAAATATGCGTTAATTGTCCGGTATGGACGTGTATATTCCCCGCCTTATCCCGGGGGTCGGGGAGTGGGGGTTTCAATTGACTAGTGCATTACAAGATTTGTAATAACAATGAATTGAAATATATCTTAATTGTATACTCCGTTAATCTCACGACATTTTTTGTCTTTAAAAGCTTCCAGTCCTTGCGTTCAGAACAATGGAGGGTGCAGCCATTTCTGTGTAGCAAAAACATCTGGTTACGAATGCGTGTGTCCTGTCGGTTTGACTGTAAAGCAAGATGGAAAGACATGCGAAAATAGTGAGTAATGTAATGTATGTTTTGACTTAATTTTTATACTTATTGAGCAGTAAGATTGACGAAATAATTCTACTGAACAATGCTCACAATTTTCAATGAGAATGTTCAAAAATTGTTGGGCTGATCTTTGGAGGCAATGCCATGGTTGGCAAACCGCGCCTAACTAAAAATGTCTTTTGTAACAGTACAAAAACCTTTTTCGAGAAAATACGGTTTTAGGTACATTCTATTCAGTTACTTTACAGGTAATAAGCGTTGGTATTTGACTATAGCGTACAATGGCTATTGTTCTCAGGACGTCTACTTATAGTTTGAGAAATGTATAGGTTACTATGAAGCAGTGACGATGTTCGTTATCATAATGGAGGCGGTAAAGTAACACGCGTTTGATTCTTCCGTTGTTTTAATTACGTCAGCAAATTATTGTTTCTTCGTTTGTTTCGCGAGTCAAACATTTAATGGAATGGATTCCATTTGCTTTATTAAAGAGTACTTATGGAGGTTTCGTTTTGTTAAAGGTGAGCTTGTGGTCAGAAGTGCAAAAAAATGCGAGTGCAGTGGACTCCCTTGAAACCTCCAAGGGGATTATGAGAAATGGGGTGAGGAGGCGGGGAGGGGGGACTTTTGTTATGACAAAGCTGTCAGAGCCGCACAATCAAATTCAGTATTAGTAATATAAGCGTGCTCTGGGGACGCTGGTAACGCGAGGAAATCGCTTCGCCATATTTGTTTTTTTTTTTTCTGGGGCGCGTTTTTATGTATATTTCCACTGGCAATGTTATGAAGCAATTTGTTCGTGCTTTTAGCTATGCACCATCGAGTTATGGTAGGGAGTCATGTGCGACGCCGGATACGTGGGAGATTTGGGTGGCTAGATCCACCACTGAATATTGTCGCGTTTTGATTTTTCTCTTGTCATGGTAATCGATTGAAGCGTTAGTAGAGTAATCTTTCCCTTTGTATGAGCATACAATGTACAGTCTTAAAGTGCACCTAACCCCAAAATATTTTTTTCGCTAAAATAAACCTTTGCACCACTTCGAAAAGCATTGCAACTTTCGTTTCTCCTTTTTACCAAATTCTGACTACTTATAGCATTCAAAAGTTACGAAAAACTGTACATCGTTTGTTCCACGACCGAGTCAGAAGGGGCATGGGTCTATTCCTGATTTGACGTCACAAACTGATTTGCATGCATGTTTACAAAGACTTGATGCGATGCAAATCAGTTTGTGACGTCAAATCAGGAATAGACCCACGCCCCTTCTGACTCGGTCGTGGAACGTATGATGTACAGTTTTTCGTAACCTTTGAATGCTATATATAGTCCGAATTTTGTAAAAGGGAGAAACGAAAGGTGCAATGCGTTTGGAACTGGTGCAAAGGATTATTTTAGCGAAAAAAATATTTTGGGGTTAGGTGCACTTTAAGGTTTTTGCTCGTTGCGTTAGCTTTTCATATCACTGTGGCTCTACCCGCCTAGCTTACTCAAGGCCACATTGGTGTAGCTGCATGCCTGTATGATGCTGTTCATAATAAGCCTAACTCGTTTCTTTCTCGACATTGCAGGAGTGAGAAAGTTTATTTTGTTTGCCGACGCCGACGACAAATCCATAAATTATATTCCATTGGATGTCAACTACATCATCTCTCGAAATCTTTTCAAACATCCTGCAAATCAGCGTCCCATTGCCTTGGATTTTGATCATGTAGAAGATCGAGTGTACTGGTCAGACATCGAACAGGGTCGAATCTTAAGCGCGTTTTTTAATGCAACTTCAATGAGGACTTTGTTTCACTGCAATGTCCAAACACCTGGTGGCTTGGCCATTGATTATGTAGGACGAAACATCTACTGGACTGATACCGGCACCAATAGGATTGAGGTTGGTCGGCTTGATGGAACAAGCAGGAAACTGTTGATTAAAAATGGACTTGATCAGCCCAGGGCGATATTACTGGATGTGAGAAATGGGTAGGTGAAGATGGCAATTTTTAAATATCTTCAAACGTGCGGTGGAATATAAAAATTGTATCTCTTTATATTAGAATAATCGAGCGCGCGGGAAGGGAAGCCGTTTCAATTGAAGCAAAAAAGGCATCAACTGTGTGTGAGCAAAATTAACTTGAAAGTTCGGAAAATCTTCTTTTTTTTCTCGATTTTTTTTTTGTTTCTTTGCAAACGTTTCCAGCAAGTTTCAAAGATTTTTCGTCTAAACAAGACATTTTGACAGCAAAAATTGACCAACCACAGCGCGCGTACTAACTGAGAGATATGATGAAGTGGTTTAATGGAGTGCCGTAAATCCAAAATCCAAAGCAAGCCACCAAGATCACAAACAAATCTAGTAAACAACGTTATAGTCGATACAGATGCGTGTTGATGAAGCGAAGCGCGATAAAACGTTTGTACGAAAGTCACGATTGCTAAATTTACTTACTTCTGATAAGATGAAGTTAATAAAGAACTTGGGCATTACAACAACTTTGCGCGCACTTGATACATATGAGTTCGTGTCTAAGTCGTTTTCAGCTTTTAGATTTTTTGATTTTAAAGATGTAGAGCAAACCGAATCTACCGTTGAATATGTTATTATTGGCTGAGTATGAGGAGCCGTATTGGAAATATCTGACTTTAGGTCCGTGCGTCCTGATCGAGAACCAAATATTTTCCTCTCCGGCCCGACCTTACTGAGTTGACAAGCATTATATATCATGTGGCCATTGTTTTTAATTATCGAGGTTTTCCTTTTATGGGTGTTCCACGCTCTCTAAGAGAAGTCTCTGAAGGCTATTCTGAAGGCAAGTAATTTGAGAAGAGATGGAAGCAATGGATGTACATACAAAGTATTCAAACTTTTAAATAATTGTCAAGATCAAAATCACATGTTTGAATTTGGCTGGGCCGTATGCTTTTCGTCGTAGAAATGTTGAGTGTATTTCATTTTTAGTGCTTTTTATTGCTTTTAGCATGATGTACTGGACAGACTGGGGCGCCAATCCAATGATCGAACATGCTCAGATGGACGGTTCAGCGAGGCGAGCCATTGTAACAGGAAACTTGGCTTGGCCAAATGGGCTCACTATCGACCAAGCTACAAACCGTCTGTTCTGGGCTGATGCTAAATTGGACAAAATTGAAGTGTCGGACCTCAATGGAGGAAACAGACAGCTTATAATATCATCTGCGGCTAATATCCATCCTTACGGACTGGGGGTGTACCAAAACGTGCTATACTGGACTGACTGGAACAGCAAGAGCATTTCCCGTTACAATTTAACGAGTGGAAACCAGGATATGATAGTTACTGGCCTTCACCAGCCAATGGACATTCACGTGTTTGATCCTTCATTGATGTTTTCAGGTACGAAGTTAATTGATATTTTCTCTCCTTGAAATACGCTCTTATGAACTTCTGCATTTTACGTTAAGGTGGCTCGATCGGATTTTCGAGTGACAATACCTTTCAACTTTGAGCAGCTAATGTACCGCCAAAGAGTATCTGACAGAAAATCGAGTGCTCCAAGTGCACTAGAGAAAGATCAAAGTTTCAGATGAAATACGTTTTAACGTGATCTCAGTTACCATAGCAACGAAGTGACGTCATGCTCCACTTTACTTGAGACCGAATAACTTGTCACCAAGAGATAATTTTGGAAAAACCTTCCTGTATTGACCTGACATACTTTTCTTGATGTCTGCCAAATTTGAAGAATTTTTATAAGAGCGATTTCGAGAAAATTAATGGCGAAGTTTTAAGATGTTGAAATACAACAAAATCGTATTAGTTCCTGAAATGATATTAAACGTTTGTTCACCAGGCTTCATGTCAGATTACTTTGGTCTGAAATAAATTGAATAGCATCCAATTGCATTTGGTGAAAATCTTAGCAAAATCGTTCCATTCGATTTCTGAAAACACTGGCTTGAATATCAACAGGAGTGAAGTGTTATTTTGCGTTTCGTCAAAATTGACCCTATATTTATTAAAATGGTCGCTATTTGAAAAGCGGTATATATATTTTTCTAAAAATTATTCTTCAGGTAGATTAACCATTAGTATATTTTAAGCTCCGACTATTGCATTTCTAGCTTTTTGATTGGCTAAAAAACTCCGACTATGAGCCAATAGGCGGAGTTTTACGTCATATGGAAAATCTTTCTAAACTTTGAACACTTTCTTTAGACTTGAAAACTTCCAAAATCGTCTGTTTACCTTGTATTTAACCGGTTAAATAATTCGAGCTTGGTTTTCGCCACAAGTTGACGACAGATTGTCGTTTGCGTAGCTGTCACTTTCGTTCAGCTTTTTGTTATGTAATGATCAGGTGATGGCGGGAGTCGGGGCGCGTGTGACCGGAAGTTGTATTCTCTTTCCGGACGCTTTGTAAAATTGTGGAAATAAAAATCGGCGGCAAAACCCGGTTTGAGAATTTACTAAAACAATTATTCCATTCGCCCTTGTTGGATATGAAGTGATTATAACCAACTCGCGCTACGCGCTCGTTGGTTATTTTATCACTTCATATCCAACGCGGGCTCTTGGAATAATTGTTATACATATAATTGAAACATTCTAAGGCTGTCAATTCGTAGCCTCAACTTTGGTAAACATTGTGCTTATTTTCCGTCTAGTCGCTTGTTGTTCTAATTATAACAATCCATTGTCTCGAATCTCCGTGCAATTGTAAATTTCAATGCCTTATTAATTAATGTAACGATATATGAATTAAAGACGCATTGAAATGTACAGTTGCAACGGAGATTCAAGGCAAGTGACTATGCGTACCAGGCGTGTTGTATTTTAACACCTTAAAACTTCACCATAAATTTTCTCGAAATCGCTCTTATAAAAATTCTTCAAATTTGGCAGACTCCAAGAAAAGTATGCCAGGTTAAAGATCCAGGAAGGGTTTTCTAAAATTTTCATTGATGACAGGTTATTCGGTCTCGAGTAAAGTGGGGCATGACGTCACTACGTTGCTATGGTTACTCCGATCCCGACAAAATGAACTTCATCTGAAACTTTGATCTCTCTAGTGCACCTGGAGCAATCGATTTTCTGTCGGATACTCTATGGTGGTACACTAGCTGCTCAAAGTTGAACGGTATCGTCACTCAAAAAATCCGATCGAGCCACCTTAAACATCATTCAAACTGTGTGATGTTGCCTTTTGCAACAAACGGTCACATGGTACAAAATCCGCCAAGCTGGAGAGCAAGCTTATTATTATTCCCGCACTGGGGCATCCAAAATAAAGAAAAGTCAAGCTTGACTGGCTGAAGTCGCTTTGTTTGGCTGTCCCAGTGTGGAAATGATAATAAGATTGCCCTCCAGCATCGCGAATTTTGTACCATGTGACCATTTGCTATTACTATTGCTATTAACTTGGATTCCTAAACACCAGCGTTCTAACCTTTGACCAGGATCATTTTGTGCTGCTTCATTGCCTATGAATTTTGCGCCCCGCGGTCTCTTTTAGGTCAGCATTGAACTTTTTCGCGGGAAACACGTTTACTAGGGCAGTTAGTTATATTACATTCTTTTATTGATTATATTAGGTCCCCATAATTGTTCTCAAAGCAATGGACTCTGCAGTCATTTGTGCCTTCTAAAGCCAGGAGGATACCAGTGTGCATGTCCAACGGGCATTTCCCTCAAATCTGATGGGAAAACCTGTGACTATGGTGAGGAGTCATTTACTGTATTAGTAAGGAGTCCCTTCAGTTGCGTCCTTCTATTTTTAAACATGTACTGGCTGCCGTCATTTTGAATTTGAAAGTCATAGATTTAGAGCCAACATTTGGTACACAGGATATTTTTTTGCCTAAGGTACGTGCAGATGAAAATTTAAAGGGGCGCTGTCATGGGGATCCTACTGTCCCGTGTCAATTCTGCCGCAATCCATTTCATTGTGCCTGTTATCATGTACAAAATACTCCTACAGGATTGTCTAGAAGAGTTCGAATAAAATTTTAGTAGAGAGAACGAACCATTTTTTTTTTCGTTGTTAGCTTTCTTTTCACAGGTATTTGTCTTTATTCGTTTAATTTGTTTTTTTCCCAGTTGCGTTTGACAAGTCAAGCTCAGAGAAATTCATGATCGTAGCTGAGGCGGATATGGGGAATATTTACAAAGTTCCTCTCGCTGTGCCGCTCACGCCGTGCTTTCCACTGGGAATCAACAAAAACATCATAAGACCTGTAGCCGTCGATTACGATCCAGTTGAAGGGAAAATCTACTGGACAGACGTGACCTTAAAGCTTGTCGCCAGAGCATTTCCTAATGGCTCTTCAGTTGAAGTCATTGCGCACAGTAATGTTGTTAATCCTGATGGAATAGCAGTAGATTATGTTGGACGAAATCTTTATTGGACCGACAAGGAAACTAGTAAAATCGAGGTAGCGCGATTGGATGGGTCATCTAGAAGGAGCCTAATCTCATCAGGCATTGAACATCCAAGAGCTATACTACTGGATATTGCAGAAAGGTAATCTAGAAAGCTAAAGAGTTAGATAGTATTCAATTTGATATCGGAAATTTTGTAAAACAACGTCCTCAGGTTAAGTCGTTCTACAGATATTTAATTGGATCTTCGCGATTTTCGGAAACATGAGGACATTGTGGAAAACGTCAGGAAACTTTCACAGTCTTTCCAGGTGAAAGGCTAGATTATGCAACTGGAAGTAATTTTGTGGTGGTTATGAGATCTTCGAGAGATTATATTTATTTATCTCAATATTTTTTTTTTACCTGGCTTCGGACAATGACGGACTTTGTCGTGAGACCGAGATCGTTTCTCCAACTTTCTCCCACACCCGCTCTCTTCAGGCAGCCTCTGGAATAAAAATGCCCCACGTGGCCTTTTTTTTCTTTCCAGGAAGATGTATTGGAGCGACTGGGGATTATCCCCAAAGATCGAACAAACTAACATGGACGCTTCTGCCAGGGCAACTCTCGTCAGCTCCGGACTTTTTTGGGTGAACTCGCTCGCTCTGGATTACCAAAACAGACTGCTGTACTGGTGCGATGCTGGCCTTGATAGGATCGAAAGGGTTGACCTGCAAGGAAATAACCGGTTGCTTATACTGGATTTATCACAGGGTAATAGGCACCCATTTGGACTCGCTCTATCTGATAACTCTCTGTATTGGACTGATTGGCATCATCATAGTGTTCACAGATACAACCTCATAACTTCTGTTCATGAAGTCATGTTAGGAGGCATGGGAACTCCAATGGAGCTGCACATTCATGATCACTCGAAAGTTTACACAGGTAAACCTTTCTACTCAATTTGATTCACCAAGTCCGCAAGTTTTTTGTTAAACTGCTTGGAAATTAAAAGTCGTTGATAGGACCCGTTATGATAACGTACTGCTTACGGTTGTGAACTAGGTATTCACGTTAAAATTTAATTTCTTTGCTGAAACTAGAACTGTCAAAGTTCCAATAGTGTAACTCAAAACAGCTAGAAAACAACAATTCGCTTAATTTGGATTTCCCCATATTTTGTGTGTTTTTCTCAAATCGATAACACTCCTATAAACTTCGATGATAGGAGGTCAATGCGTCATACTTTGTATGAAGTTGACAGCTGAAGCAAAACTTGCCTAAAAGCTGAAAGCTGATTGACAATGGGTACGAAAATTATAAAAAGATGAAAGTTTTGTCATTTAGACGTGAACGTTACGTATGTAGAGAATATTACCCATAAACGGTTTGAACAAAGGGTGGAAATTTGTTCTTTCAAGAAATGGTTTTCCCTCATAACTCGACAGGGATAAACAAGGAAAACCTCTTTCCGTGAGTTGATTACTTCAACTAAATTGTCCCATACCGATTGAATATGTTATGTAATTACCGAAATAACAAGATTACACCACATTGCCTTATAGGGACCACCAGTTGCTCCCATTTAAATGGAGGCTGCAGTCACCTTTGTCTTCCAAATCCTTATGGTCACCAGTGTTTTTGCCCAGAGGGTGTACAGCTAAAGCCAGGAGATGCCTACACTTGTCAAGGAGGTAATTACATCTCCATAGTAATATTTAAAGGGCTTGCTGGAATATTTGCATTATAAAGCCGTTAAATGAATAATGAGACTACTGGAAATGACAACTTGAAAATTAAAAGTCTCTTTACTCGGTCGCTATAAGGTATGAATCATTTAGAGTTTTCTAGGCAAAGTAAAAGTATACACCAGTCCTGAGTTGAGGTTATCTGGTTTTTAGCAGACAGAAAGTAAAAGAACTTTATCACAAATATACCTCTTCATGCTTGTTGATATTTAACTTGAGTTTTGTTCGAACTCAATACAATCTTTCTATATTTAACCGCCAATTTCGTCTCCCTACAGTAGTATTTTCTTCGTTCACCTTCTCACCTTTTGTTATGTTTTGTGAAATAGTGAATCGTTGTTCTCAACTGTCTGCACCAGCCCACGGAAGTTTAGGGTCTTGTTCCAATTTGCCAGGACAAACCTGTCAGTTTTCGTGTGACATCGGGTACATCCTGACTGGATCCACGACACGGACATGTACCAGCGCTGGAGCATGGACTGGAACACAACCTCAGTGTCATGGTGAGGTTGTTATTAAGTAACATTTGTAGGAATACTGTGAAGGTTTACATGCTATTACTTAATTTCAACACATCAGTCTCACAAGATAACTGATACAAACAGGCAAACAGGCAGACAGATAGACAGACTGCCAGACAGACAAAAACAAGAATGGCGCACGGACGGCCATGCAAAGACGTATACTCTGCTAGATAAACACAGATAAACAGAAAAATAGAAAGACCTGCAGACAGGCAGGCAAACAAATACACACAGACAGTGAGAGACAGACAGACGGACGGATGGATGGACAGACAGCCTAATGGACGGACGGACAGACAAACAGACAGACGGTCAGAAATTAATCGAGCTCTTCATAAAGAGATCCTCTACTTTCATGCCTCTAAAATGGACACCTGAAATTTCAAACGTTTATTTTTATCTTTCAGCTGTTACGTGTCCAGCTTTACTAGCACCACCTAATGGCCACCGACAAGGATGCTCTGGGACAACAACCGAGGTTCATGGCACAGTCTGCCTGTTTTCCTGTAATCCTGGTTTTATTGCTTTCGGTTCATCGTCAAGGAAATGCCTTCAAAACGGAACCTGGAGTGGCCAAGATTTCCACTGCCAAGGTGAAATAAATGATTGTCTTTCTACGCTTTAAATTGGTTTTAAAACGACAGTTATTTTGTTCGTTGCGTTAAAAGGTATCAGCTGTGGACCATTGAACACTCCTTCAAGAGCCGTACTACTAACCCCTTCATGTGGGACTACTTATGGATCGAACTGCTTATTTGGATGTCAAAGTGGATATGGCAGCAAAGTTGGAAATGTGACTAGAACATGTTTACAGACTGGACAATGGAGTGGAAACTCCATTGCCTGCACAGGTATATATTAATAATAATAATAATAATAATAATAATAATAATAATAATAATAATAATAATAATAATAATAATAATAATAATAATAATAATAATAATAATAATAACTTTATTTAAGTGTCAATGTATTTAGCACTACTGTGCTAATTGGGGACACTGTAAATACGTAAACAAATATTGTAAATGAAACGGAAAGTTCTTAAAAATCCCAACTGGCAGGAGGCAAGCCAGTTGGCTATTTACAAAGCGTGGAGGAGTTGAATTCGGGACCACCGAAGACAAATCCGTTTTAGTGGCAGGGAGGAGGACTCGAACCCGTGACCACCGGATTACAAGTCCAGCGCCATGACCACTACGCCACGCTCGCCTCCTTTGGTGAGTTATGTTCTACAAAGTCAATGCCCAGTTTGTTGATTACACTGTTACGTATGGAAACATTCAATTCGATATCAAGACTCGATACTCTGGAGCAAGTTATCAAACAAAGCGAAAAGATCGGCCGCCAGTCTCAAGCAGTTTAAGACTTGGATGTAGTGGCTGCTATCTAATATACAATTCATAATAATTTTCATTTATCTTTTTCACGATTTCAGGACATGAACTGATAGCCAGAACCTAACCAGATTCACAGTGAAAGCACTTTGTCGCACTGTCTTAATATTTTATAGTTGTTTTAGTTTATAGCTTGTTTGCTATTTATCCTCGAGTCGTTCACATTGCAGATATTCTTCCTCCAACGTTCAGTGTCACATGTCCAGGAAGTCCATTAATAGTGTATGCAGAACGCGGCCTGTTTTCAGCCCAAGTGAACTGGATCGAGCCGGTTGCTACTGATAACTCCGGAGTCCCTCCTACCTTGACGTCAAATTACCATCCTCCAAAAAGACTGGATCAGGGAACATACGTCATCACATATACTGCTGTGGACCAATTAGGAAATAAAGCCACTTGCAGCTTCAGGGTTGAATTGATTGGTAACAAAATGTGATGCAACCTATGACATAAGCTCAATCAATTTCACTGTTTATGAGCCAATCAGAGGCGTGACTCGTTGGTATATCCACAACATCTTCCCTGGCCCTTTTGCAGCCTTCCCGTTTTCAGAAATAAGATTGTTGCGCAAAGTTGTCGTCTGAGATTACAAAAACCATACTGATAAGAAAGCGCAAAATGTACTTCATATACGCAGTCCAAAAATGTAAATGAGACGAGGAATATCAATTCTATCCTCAAGTTTTGCGACTCATTGCGAGATTTTAAAAGGCAAATATACCTGTTCTCGATTGTTTCATAACCAGAGGGTTCGAATAGGCTAACGTAAAAGCTTGTTGGACCGATAGTTCATATTCAAGTGCAATTATCTATGCAAGATTTCATCCCTTCAAGAGAGATATATGATTGAAGTGATTGGTAACAAAATATCTGTGAAATGGATCCTAGGAATCCTTGAAAGTATATATAAGGTTGCAAAACAACAGAGAGCTAGGATTCAATTAGTATCAAACGAAACTAGCAAAGGTTAAAAACGACATACCTCACAAGTTTAGCCTATTTTAATAACCAGGCCATTTGTGATAAGCTCCTTTTAAAATCTTATAAGACTTATAAATAAATTTTGACCGTCAAGATGTTTTGACAAATATTTTGTTCATATTAATCTCATCAGTTATCAATTGCACAACACTGACGGTACGCGCGGGAGATCCACTGCGCGTGAGCAATTGCGGTAATCATTATGGGGCAATATGTAACTTTTCCTGTACGGTTGGTCATTGGTTGAATGGCTCGTCAACTGTCACGTGTGTTGCCCCTGGCAACAGACCACCAGGATTCTGGGACAATCCTGTACCTAGTTGTCCAGGTACGTAATGGAAAAGCAATGAGATTCTTTCGTGCGGTGAAAAATATATATTTGATGATGTAGCAGTCCAATTATTCACTTCAACTAAGTTATTTAGAAATCCTTTTAAAATGGAAATTTGGTCATTATTTAGTTATCAAATGCGTACCTTTGAGCATCCCACCAAGAGCCAAATTGCTGAACCACTCATGTGGTCATACGTATGGATCAAACTGCGTATTTGGATGTCAAAACGGATATGGCAGCACCGACGGAAATGTGACAAGAACGTGCTTGCAGACTGGACTGTGGAGTGGAATCCCTATCAACTGCACAGGTATCAGTTCTAGTTATTGTGAGTGGCAGCTGTGCTAGAAACTTTTGGATGGTTACTAATTTGCTCTCAAGTGTTTTTTAACGATTACAATTGCAATAGCTTCATGCAGAAGACTCAAATGTTTGAACCTGTTTGAACAGCATGACAAGCATTATTATTATGGGGTCTTCCAGTGCAAGAATAAATAGAAATGTATGAATTTGCGAATTAGGTCCCATTTATATGGTCTCGGGTACCCGAGACAACCCTCCCCCTGAGTTACCCTGGGCGAGCCAACTTTTCACTAAAACATTGAAAAATTATACCAACCGTTTACATGATACTACCCTAGTTGTCTCGGGGGGCGAGACAACTCGCGTGGGCGAGTTGTCTCGTCTCGGCAGGTAGGATAACCCTGGCAGACGGGACAACTATTTCTCATATAAACACTTTGGCTCGCCTACCCGGGACAACTCTGAACGTGCCGAGTGTCTCGTAGAGTCCGAATGTCAGGTTTTTAAGCAATAAAATGCACTAAAGAAATAGAATTTAACCCAGCAAGGCCTCCAGTGATCAAATAAACGAAAGAAATTCAAAGAAAGAAGGATAACTGGTGAGTTGGATATCAAAATACTTTATGAACAATCAAACAGAATCAACTTTAACTCGGCTGACGGGGACAGATTTTGTCTCGGGAGAGAGAGTTGTCTCGGGTACCCGAGACCATTTAATTTAGGCCTTAGTTTCATTGTTATGAAGCTGTAGAAGTCCAAAGGTTTTGTAACTTGTGCAATACGTGTCCATATTGCAGATATCCTTCCTCCAATATTCGGTGCGACATGTCCATCGAATCCCATGGTAGTGTATGCAGAACGCGGCCTGTTTTCAACCCAAGTGAACTGGACAGAGCCGGTTGCTATTGACAACTCAGGAGTCCCTCCTGTCGTGACGTCAAATTACCAACCACTTCAAAGATTTAGTAGGGGAACTCATGTGATCGTATACACTGCAGTTGACCAATCAGGAAACAAAGCAAATTGTAACTTCACGATTGAAGTGACAGGTAAAAAGAATGTTTCGAGGTTCATTGCTTGGTTGGTTTATTTTTCTACCTTCGTCTCTAGTCTAGCTCTCGCGCATGCAATGTTCATACAACGTTCATCTTACAGTACGTAAAGCACGCGCCCTAATCCATAGGCCACATGGTACAAAATCCGCCATTCTGGAGGGCAAGCTTATTATTATTCCCGCACTGGGACAGCCAAACAAAGCGACTTCAGCCAGTCAAGCTTGACTTTTCTTTGTTTTGGATGTCCCAGTGTGAGAATAACAATAAGCTTGCCCTCCAGTATGGCGGATCTTGTACCGTGTGACCGTTTGTTGCAAAAGGCCTATGGATTAAGGCGCGTGCTCTACGTTCTGTAAGCTGAACGTTGTATGAAAGGTTAATCAATAGACCTTTTTCGCTTAGGCGGTTCGTTGCCCCATTACAGACCATGTGATGAGAAAAATGACGAAACTCGCATTCATTCATTCATTCGTGTATATGAATAAATAATTTTTGGATGGGCAAAAAAAATTCTCTAGAGAATGACACGTGGATGACACGTGGTCTGTATTGGGAAAACAAACACGCCCAAGCAATAAAGGTCCATTGACCTTCAGTACATTTGGCCAATCTAATTTTATTTACAACGTCCGAAACCAATGGCATGATCCTCCTCACTCCTATGTCGTACAAAAGGCAGATATAAGTGCCAATACTGCAGTTTGACTTTGGCTCTGGAGTGTTCGTGTGCTGTGAAGTCATTCGTCCAGTTTCCAGCTGGAAACCATCTCCCCTGTCCTGTGATTACATCTGCTGTGATGGATCCGGAGTTGCTACCCCCGCGCACAGTTTTTAAGAGCCCTGTTAGCCGGCAACACACGTTCCCTCCTCCGACAACGAGGACGAAGGGTTGGACTTTGGGAGGCTTCGAAACCCTTATTGCTACATAAACACTTGAAAGCAAGCCTCCGAATGCTAATAAGAGAGACTGGAGAATTTAACTTTTTGCGATTGTGTCTGTGCATGAATTGGCTAACTATTGTGAACAATACTTTCAAAATTAATGTGGCTTTGTAATGAAATACTGGACATCAATTTAGAATAACAAAAACCACATGATCTTTTAATTTCACCAGTTATCAATTGCACGGTGGTGGTAAATTCAGGGGGCCAACTGCGCATGAGCAGCTGTGGTAATCATTACGGAGCACAGTGCAACTTTTCTTGTGCAACTGGTAATCGCTTGAATGGGTCATCAATAGTCACGTGTGTTGCCCCTGGCAACAGACCTCCAGGACAATGGGACAACCCTATGCCTAGCTGCCAAGGTACGTGGTACAAAGAATATGTTTGGTGTAATCAAGCGACTTATTTTCGGTTTGCAATCTCCTCCTTCCATAACAACCCATATTTCTAAATTCCAGTTCAACTTGGAATCCAGTTACATCATGCATCTTTACAAATTTAGCCTAAGATTTCATCGTTCTTAATCTCCTCTTCTCCTTTCCGGGCCATCCTTGTTCCTTTTTGGGTTTTTTTATCACTTCTAGTGTTTTCTTCGTTTGGAAACTGTTATTTAAGTTTCCTTAATTTTAAGAGTTATCGTGACCGTACCGTGACGTAGCTCCCATAATGTCGCTAAACAAATATGTGATTATTTTGTTACTTTGGTCAAGCTCTTAGCATTCGATTGGCCTGCAATCTGTTCTTCTCCACAGCAATCACGTGCCCTGCTCTAGGAGCCCCTTCTTATGGCATCCGTCAGGGTTGCGTAGGAACCACAATAGAGAATTACAACACAGTCTGTCTGTTTTCCTGTAATTCTGGTTTTAATGGGTACGGCTCCCCATCAAGAAGGTGCCAAGAAGACGAAACTTGGAGCGGCAAAGATTTCGTTTGTCTAGGTAAAAAAGAACTCGACTTTTTCACTTAAACGTTTTTAGATTGTCCCGTTATCATTTTGTCTGAACTGGGTCCGTCTAGCTCTTTCTTGGATTTAGTTTGAAGGTAATCTTCTGTAAAAATTGAAACTGGAACTAATTCACATACAGAATAATCAAACGTTGCCGAAAGATTTTTAAATTTTGTAGAATATAGACTGCTCGAACTGTCAACACCAGGCACTAATGAAACTTTTTCCAGTAAATTTTCGTAAAGAGTAACCGAATTCGGACTTCAAAGCCCCACCACTTCAAGTTTAGCTAGTGCTCGGCGTAACATGAGGGTCTCAATGGGGTTAACCGTTAGCCGTAAATTGGCCAAAAATTAAGCCGTTAGGCGTAAAAATGAAAGAATTTTAACCGTTATCCGTAAAAAATGTTAACCCAAAAAAATCTAAATACAAAAGTAAAGGCCTCGAGAACTTTTTTTGAGTCTGATTCATGTGTTCTGGTAGCGAGAAAAGTCGATCGAACCCGGAAGTGTTGTAAGTGTCTGCATAATTTGTCGCATATGTCGCGTCGTTGCGCGAGTTGACAGACGTTTTGACAGCTCTTCTATTTTACGAGTGTATACACACACAAAAAAAATACTTTTTTTATCTCAAAATGGTCCAAAGACTTTCAGTATGTTTTACAAAATGGAAATTGCTTATTATTAAGCTCACAGCTGTGGACCTATAGACGTCCCTCCAAAAGCCAAACTGCTAAACGCTTCCTGTGGGAATCTGTACGGTGCAAGCTGTACATTTGGTTGTCAAAGTGGATATCTCAGCGCCGTTGGAAATATAACTAGAGCGTGCTTGCACTCTGGGCAGTGGAGTGGAACTCCTATTAATTGCACAGGTATTCATATATCTGTATCTATGGACCTCTTTCATGACTTGCACATGCATTACCTACTTCGCGCAACTAAGATTGGGAAACCGGCGTGCCTATAGAGCAATTTTCTCATGAGTGTCGTAAGTGATTCGCGTTTGCTTTGGGTTTGCATTAATACTCTCATCAATTGCTCTGTAAAAAAAACTCGCGTCACTTCCTCGTCCAATCAGAAGTAAATCCAAAACCAATCGTGACTCGCGCGCTCGTGCACGTTTTCCCGCGCTTCGTTCCAGCTACATCTAGTTATATCGCGTTTGATTGGTTTGCTGGTTTTCTTGTGTTCTGTGTGATTGGCTAGGGTGGTTACGACACTCAGCTGAAAACTGCTCTAAATATTTTCCGCCACCAATGGATTCTGTCAATAATGGCTCACTATCACCAATGGTAATAAAACTAACTTAATTTTTTCCAAAACACTAATACCCATTCCAGAGCACAGTGCAATTGCTATTCCATACAAGAAACAAACTGAAACTGTGTATCGTTTCGTTTTTATCCGTGTAATATATCAAACACGAGAGACAGTGTTTCATCGGGATATCTAAACACCGAGAATTGAGTTAAAAATACGGCGCGCAGCGAGAATCGAGGTGTTTGGATATCCGATGAAACACTGTCTCGAGTGCTTGATATATCTTCTCAATCGAAATAAAAACTAAGGAGTAACTGGAGAAATAAAATCGTCAAAATCTATGCTAATTAAGATCGAGTATCAAACCTCCTTCACGGTTATGATTTTCTTTGTTTTAACTCGATGGATTATTAATAAGTTTGAGAAACAGCTTTTTTAAGCGGCATTTATTAAAGCGACACTTATTTAAGTCCCATGTACCTGACCTTTAAAATCACTGATGTAAACACTAAGGATGGCTGCCCAGTTCCTCATTAGCCAATAGTGGTTATTTCGGGCAGCCATGTACTCATTTTATTTTATATTGTCTAGTTTTGTAAACCTAATTAATTTGGGGTACAATAAAGTTGTTGTTGTTGTTGTTGACATAGCCTTTTTGAGATATGATGAAGATTAGCCATCTCACACCTTTCTAATTAAATAATTGTAAGTTTTTAACTTTTCATTGCCGCGTAAAGGTTCAAAGCTTACTAATGGATCGTGCATATCACAGATATTCGTCCTCCAAATTTTGGTGTCACATGTCCAGGAAGTCCGTTAATAGTGTATGCAGAACGCGGCCTGTTTTCAGCCCAAGTGAGTTGGAACGAACCTGTTGCTACTGACAACTCAGGACTCCCACCTGATGTCACGTCAAATTTCCAACCATTTCAAAGGTTAAGTCAGGGAACTCACGTGATTGTATACACGGCAGCGGACCAATCAGGAAATAAAGCCAATTGCAGCTTTACCGTCAGAGTGATAGGTACAAGAAAGCTTACTTCTAAGTTCAGCTTTAGGTTAGCTCTGGCAGCGGGTTTTTTAGGCGTACGAGAAAAATAGACCGAGATATTAATGCGAATGTGTAACGTATGGATTTCAAGTCCTAGAATTTGAAAACGACACGACAAGCCAATTGCAAGTCGTTGGGCATGCAGCAACGTTCCTGTATTATTTGAATTTTGTTTTGTATTTTTGTAAGTGAAGTGGGTCTAAGTGGTATTTGACGCGAGTATTGGACAAGACAAACACATTTGCCGGTGTCTGGATTGTCCTTTTGCCAAAGTGTATTTTTGTAAATATTCTGCCAATCTACGATGCCATCATAAAAAACTTATATCCTTTTCTTTTCATTAGTCATCAACTGCACATCGCTTTCAGTAAATCCATTATGGCCACTGCGCATGAACAGCTGTGGGAATCATTATGGAGCCCAATGTAACTTTTCGTGTACAATTGGATTTCGCTTAAATGGTTCATCAGTGGTCACTTGTGTTGCCCCTGGAAACAGACCTCCAGGATATTGGGACAATCCCTTACCTAGATGTCAAGGTATGCCATGAAGAATCGCCTTACTGTAATCATTAAAATACCAATCAAGCTTTTTCTTGTCCACAGCAATCACGTGCCCTGCTCTACAAACCCCTCTCAATGGCAGTCGGCAGATTTGTTCAGGGACAACTATAGAGAATTACAACACAGTGTGTTTGTTTTCTTGTGATGTTGGATTCAACGGATATGGTTCTCCGTCAAGAAAATGTCTAGAAAACGGAACCTGGAGTGGCCAAAATTTCTATTGCCAAGGTGAAAAATTCATAAATTATTATTGAAGGAGCTGTCTTGGACTTGAAAAGTCAACTCTAGCTAACCCGAAACTCTCCTATGTATTCATATTGACAATGACATTCATTTATGATTACTTATTTGGGTATCTTTCTACGTTAGCAATCACAATGCAGAATATTTATACCTACAATTTCCTTCCTTAAGACCACATACTAACATGGTAATTCATTTTGTTATGAAGTTGTCACCTGTGTGGCCTTGAGCGTCCCACCAAAAGCTAGTCTACTAAACCCTCCATGTGGCAGTAGGTACGGGTCAAACTGCGTGTTTGGATGTCAAAGTGGATATGGCAGCACCGACGGAATTGTGGCTAGAATGTGCTTGGACTCAGGACATTGGAGTGGAAACCCTATCAACTGTAGAGGTATCCATGCGGTAAATCTTTTGTTGGAAAACTTTAATTTGCATGAAGTTCGTTTTATTCGTCGTGTTATAATAATTTCAGATATTCGTCCACCGGCATTCGACGCTACATGTCCAGCCAGTCCGTTAATAGTGTATGCCGAACGCGGCCTGTTTTCAGCCCAAGTGAACTGGACCGATCCGGTTGCTTCTGACAACTCAGGAGTCCCGCCTACAGTGACGTCAAATTACCAACCACTTCAAAGATTTAGTCAGGGAACATACGTCATCGCATACACTGCAGTGGATCAATCAGGAAATCACGCCACTTGTAGCTTCACGGTTAAAGTGGAAGGTAACAATAATTATATAACTTTCAGTCTAGTTATCACGGTACCTTCAAGTTTAACATGTTTGCCTATGAGCACTTCACAATGTAGTCATACACAGGACGACCAGCACGAGTCTGTCATCTGCCAGCTTTTCAGCACGCTTCAGTTCACACGTGCAATATGGGTTAGCAAAATGAAACGCACACAAAAAGAGTGAAATAAATTCCATTTCTGCCCATTATACGTACATTTCCGTGCTTAGAAGCCAGCCTGGAGTTGACTTTGTTGTGATATAAGCTTGCCTTCTTTTGGAATGTAAATTAATATGTTTTTTTTCTGGCATTTTACAAACCTCACTTTCATACTGAATAGAGGCTGGTTACGTTTCACAGAACTGTGAAATTAATATGCATTATGAGCGAGTTTTTAAACGCAGTTTTTAAGTTAAAAAATATACTTATTACAAAGGTATGAGGTGATACTAAGATATTTTATATTAATTTAATCAGTTATCAACTGCACGTCGCCGACGGTCATTCCAGGAGGTCCACTTCAGGTGACAAGTTGCAATAATCATTATGGAGCACAGTGTAACTTTTCGTGTTCGATTGGTCATCGCTTAAATGGCTCTTCAACCATCACGTGTGTTGCCCCTAGTAACAAACCTCCAGGATTGTGGGACAACCCTTTACCTAGCTGCCAAGGTAAGACATAGAAAATGTACATTTGATTTAATCCCGTTTCAAGCTACCGTTTTACAACCACGAAGCCAAAGAAATGGAATCCTGTTGTGTGTTATCTGGCTAAATATCATGTCATATGTCATATCACGCCTTGGCATGTTGCCATGTCATATAACGTCATGTCATGTCATGCTCGTGTCATGCCAAGTGTTTCACATCGGCAAACACTCAACCTTTTGAGCCGCCATCAAAACAAATATAAAAAACAGTGTTGACCATTAGCGTGCACAGACCTGACACTTCTAGTATTGCGAGCCAGTAGCCTCGTAGCTCCTATAAGCTCTCAATTTCAGTGGCAGGGATAGGTGCGACCTTGTAAGAGCTGCGAGGTGACCCTTGCGAGCATTCGAACTAAGATTGATTGTATTTATTTCAACAGTTTGTTTTAATTAATTCAATTTCTCACTTATTTGCACATAATCACATTCTCTTGAGTCCAGTTCTGTCCGAAAAAACAGATATTAGACCTGACATAATGAAATTTATATCACGGCATGGTGCTTACATAATAATGCGTTGGGTTGGGTAGTACCAGGTACTGAAATCTAACCAATGAGGTTAGAATGCGGTGTTAAGCTAGTACATAAGGTCAATTACCAAAGTAATTATTTCTTCAAATGAATAGAGGGGGTAAGTTTCAAAAGAAACTGTGTTGCTGCGTTGGTGGGAAGTATAACAATATAATTTGGTTTTATCAACTGGGTTGATTATGTGAATTGGCCACCGTAAAGAGATTCAAGAGCTGACGTTTCGAGCGTTAGCCCTTCGTCGGAGCGAATCAAGGAATTGTGGGTCCGACGAAGGGCTAACGCTCGAAACGTCAGCTCTTGAATCTCTTTACGTTGGCCAATTCACATTATCAACCCAGTTGATAAAACCAAATTATATAATTATTTCTTCCCTCCCTCGACGTCAGTTCGAACAGATCACAAGCAAATTTATCCAACACAGTTTTCTGTTTTTATCGCGATCTCGTGTTATCGATAAGTAACGTATTCGAAAAATGCAAGCAGAGCTCGTGCTAGGAGATTTTGTTTTGATAAAGTACATGCCTTGTTATAAATGATTTTGACATGATATAACTTGGATAAATACAGTTTGAAGAAAACTCGATAACTCTGCCTTTCTTCGTAGTTGTTAGATGTCCGTCCCTTCCTATTCCAACAAATGGAACTAAGACCGGCTGTGTTGATATCGCATCCGAACCTTATGATACAAACTGCAATTTTTCGTGTAATGTGGGCTACAATCTGACTGGTTCGTCAGTTAGGCACTGCTTGGAAAATGGCACTTGGAGTGGAGAAACGGCGACTTGTCGAGGTAAGTTACACCAGAAACAAGTTGGAAAAGACAGCAGAGGGTGTATAGTCGATACAATAGTGTGTTTATCTGGTTGGGATTAGTTGTTTTATTTGTGGCTGACGTTTCGACAACTTGAGGTACCACGTCTTCAAAGTGAAGTAAAACGTTGTTCTTAGTCAATAATGTCAAAAGTCTGCTTCTTTGAAGCTTATTGGCCAGGTTGGTCAGTTAAGTTGAGATGCTGTTGGCTGAAGGATTCGTGTAAATTCAGTCAAGCATAACTTTTGATTTGTCTAAAAAACTGATCAATTACAATTGACTGATCTGACTTTACACAAGTCTTACATCCAATAACATCACGGCTAAACTGACCAATCAGTTTTAACGGACAAGACTTATAACAACACTGAGTGTAACCAACTTTTTACTTCACTCTGAAGAGGCCTTCCGCTCGGGTCGTTAAAAGGCCAGTCACCAACAACAGTTCTTTTTAGAACTGTACTACCCCCAACCGGACGATCACACTGGGTTCAAACAAGTTATTATCTTTTCACTATAAACCACAGCTTTACTTTGATCACATATCATTTATTTTTCCTTAGTTGTGACGTGTCCAGCTCTTTCAACTCCAAAAAATGGAGTTCAAGCCGGCTGTTCCAACATGGTATCGGAACCTTACAATACAAATTGCATTTTTTCTTGTAATGATGGCTACAATCTGATTGGTCCATCTGTTAGACGGTGCCTGGGAAACGGGACTTGGAGCGGAGAAACGTCCTTTTGTCAAGGTAAGAGACAAAAATAACGTTTAAACCCGAAGTTGATACTCTGCCAACAGAACACAAAAATCCTGTTATCAAACAGACTGACTGAACGTTTGGCAGAGGCAAACTATAATAAATTACGTCACTTTCCAAGCGAGGGGGATTCAATTTAAGTGGCTTGTAATTCTTTCTATAGTCACATCAAAATATTTCTCTTAATTTCTTTCATGCTTCTTTCTTTCATAGCGGCGTTATGCAGTCCTCCATGTTTGCTAGTATCAAACACAACGGATATTTTGACCGTTGACTATAAAACTCCAGCAGTTGTTCGTTCTATCATTTCCGGTTTGACAAGAGCTGTTGCTATTGATGTTCATTTTAGCTCCGGTTACATATTTTGGAGCGATGTAACAGAACAAAACATTAAACGATTTCGTATTGACTTGGCAAGGACGACAACGATTGTTACTGGTATTGGAGTTTGTGATGGATTGGCAGTAGATTGGAGGTCATCACAGCTGTACTGGACTGATACAACAAATGATATCATTTCAATATCGGACCTAGAAGGCAATAACCAACGCACATTGATTTCATTGGAATTCGACGAACCCAGGGGAATTGCTCTAGATATCGATAGTGGATTTATGTTCTGGACGGACTGGGGAACTAATCCCAAAATTGAAAGAGCCTTGCTGGATGGAAGTCAAAGACATGCCATTGTAACAGCAAATCTCCAGTGGCCTAATGGCATTGACCTTGACAAAGGAAATAAACGTATCTTTTGGGTAGATGCATCACGGTATATACATGGAGATGACAGAGTAGAATCTGTGGACTACTATGGCAACAACAGGAAACGTATTTACCAGCAAAAAGATTTACATCCGTTTGGATTGTCATTTATCGCTCCTTTCTTGTTCTTTACTGACTGGCGTGCTAACGTAGAAGTACATCAACTGGACGCTACTACTGGAAGCGTGTTGCGAAGTTACAACATCAATGGCGGACAACCTATGGGTATTGTAGCGTATGAAAGCGCCCGTCAACCTTTAGGTATATAAAATAAAATTTCAGTTCTTGACTCATTCTGCTAAAATTGATTCTGTTGTTATTCAATTCTCTCTTACTAAAAGAAGCTTTGTTTCTTTGTGTCTTTGTAAGGTTCCAGTCCTTGTACTGTAAACAATGGAGGATGCAGTCACTTTTGCGTAGCTATAACGTCTGGTTACGAATGTGTCTGCCCAACTGGTTTGGCTGTAACACCAGATGGCAAGACATGCGAAGAAAGTAAGACAAATAGCTTTTTCAAACTTGGTAAAGAAAGCGATATTTTTGTTCAAAATTGGTTGGGTGCAACTGGCGTTCGAATGAAGTTATTGTTGCTTTGTTCTCCGGCCTGTAAGTCCGTATTCAAACACTACTTGGAAAATGATATTTTCTTTGGAAAAACCAAATGGACCAACACATTGGTGCATCACCCTGGACGCCCCTGGCGTTGGTAAGAAGGTCTTCCACAATTCTGGATTAAAAAAATGTTCAATACAACTTTTTTTTTAATTTTCTAGCTTGCTAGATTAATTTGTTTTTGGCTTTATCGCATTTTAAGGGCTGCTTTCTATCATACTATAAATGTGATAGTATCGCAAATGAATATTTCCCCTATTCTCTTCCCTTTACGCCCAGTTAAATTGTGGACGGCCCAGAGAAATACCCTTAAGTACGAACGCTTTGAAACTAAGACCTGACACATTTATTGTCACAAATTGCAGCATTCAACAGGTTTATTATCTTTGCTGACGCCGACGACAAATCTACAAATTATATTTCTTTGGACGTGGACTACATCATCGCAAGAACTTTGTTTAACCATCTGGGAAACCAGCGCCCGATTGCACTTGATTTTGACCCTGTCGAGGATCGAGTGTATTGGACAGACATCGCACAAGGCTTGATCATAAGCGCTTTCTTTAATGCAACTTCACCAAAGATTCTCTTTCGCTGTAATGTGAAAACACCCGACGGCTTGGCAATTGACCATGTGGGACGTAACATTTATTGGACTGATACAAGCACCAATAAGATTGAAGTTGGTCGGCTTGATGGAACAAGCAGGAGGCTGTTGATCAAAGATGGACTTGATGAGCCCAGAGCGATCGTACTGGACGAAAGAAATGGGTAAGTTGCAGTAGGGTCGAACTTCTTTAACAGGGAACGAAGGAAGGGTGCCCACATTATGGAGGTGTCTCTACTGAAAGGCACCAGGTGACCTCTCCGTAATAGCAGTGAGGGGGTTCCATAATTATTATAGTGTCTGTTAGAAGAGATATGACTGTTCAACCAATTACAAAGCAAAATGCTCGTCTATCGTTAACGTGCGGAATTTAACCATGTTTAAAACGCTATGCAACAATTTATTTTGTTAATTTATTTGCTACAAGTTCTCTGCACGTGAGGGGACCTTAAGAAATTTGCAACAATTTATTTTCTTCATTATGTCATAAAAGTTCTTTGCTCGTGAGGGGACCTTAAAGTAACAGGTAGATAAGTAAGAAGAGCACAAGAGAGCTGAAAACAGAAAAAGTAAGATAGAAAGAAAGCTTGATAAATACTGAAAAACTGATTCCACACCAAGGCTTTTATTTTGGCGATGCCTCATATGACAACTGGCCAATAACTAACACTTTGCACGCATAAGAAGCAACACGTCACCAAGGCATTTAATTCTTGTTGATTTCAGCATAATGTTTTGGACAGACTGGGGCGCCAATCCAAAGATCGAACAAGCTCAGATGGACGGTTCAACGAGGCGAGCTATTGTAACAGGAAACTTGGCTTGGCCAAATGGACTCACTGTCGACCAAGTCACAAATCGTCTGTTTTGGGCTGATGCTAAACTAGACAATATTGAAGTGTCGGACCTTAATGGAGGCAACAGACAGCTTATAATATCATCTGCGGCTAATATCCATCCTTATGGACTGGCGGTGTACCAGAACATGCTATACTGGACTGACTGGAAGAGCAAGAGCATTTCCCGTTACAATTTAACAAGTGGAAACCAGGATGTGATAGTTGCTGGCCTTCAGCAGCCAATGGACATTCACGTGTTTGATCCGGCCTTGATATTTTCAGGTATGAATTTAGGCTTTTACAACTCTGCGAGTGTTTGCAAAGTACAGCAAGCGATGGATGTCTTCTTCTTTCTTTAGGTCCTCACAACTGTTCTCAGAACAATGGACTCTGCAGTGATTTGTGTCTTCTAAAGCCAGGAGGACACCAGTGTGCCTGTCCAACAGGCATTCAACTCAAGCCTGATGGTAAAAGCTGTGATCATGGTAAGGATGATATATTGTTTTTTTTTTTTTCATCTACCACATGTGAATAAGAAAAAAATTGTACATATTATTGGTTTCAACATACTGTATGCCGAAATCTCGTGAAGACGTTTTGATCTTGAAACACGTCTTGATCCCTTTTCTTGGCATGTCGATTGCTTGTGTAGCTTCCTGTGATTTGGCACTGCTAACTGCTAAGTTAACGGTAATGCTGAGACACGCTGGCTAAACTAATGTCTGTCACTCACTCTCTCAAGCATTTTTTCTTTAAGGTATGTTTGACAAAACGAGCTCAGAAAAGTTCATCATCTTTGCTGAAGGGGATGCGAGAGAAATTTACAAGATTCCTCTCGAAGTGCCGGACACCCCTTGCTATCCACTAGAAATCAAAACAAACATCTCAAGGCCGGTGGCTGTAGACTACGATCAAATCGAAGACAAAATTTACTGGACAGATGTAACTTTAAAACTAGTTGCTAGGGCATTTCCTAATGGATCTTCAGTTGAAGTCATTGCCTACAGTAACGTGACAACTCCCGATGGATTAGCAGTAGATTATGTTGGACGAATCCTATACTGGACCGATATGGGAACTAGAAAAATTGAGGTGGCACGGCTAGATGGCTCATATAGAAGAAGCCTAATCACATCAAATATTGACAAGCCAAGAGCAATAATACTCGATATTGCAGAAAGGTGACACTTACTACACGGCTTTTTAGATACTTACTTTGAGATACTTAACTAGTTTTAGCCCATCCATAAATTATCTCCTCTGCCCAGCCGAGGTGGGTTACTTTGTGCTGAAGCATTATGATATCGGGAACGCAAAAATTATTATAATATTTACCCAAACACCAACACGCGAATAGATATGTCCATAAGCTTTTTAGGTTTATGTTAGTGAAGTTTGGAACATTGTGGGACTCTCAGTTCACAAGATAATCACTCAATATTTTTGGCGAAAGAATAGCCTGCTGTCTTTGCAGTCCAGCTCTCGAAGTATATTGCTTTTGGCCACTCGTATAAAAATTGAATTAAAATGTTCCCACTTATAATTTATTAACTGAAATTTATGTATTATTTTAGCAAGTTGTATTGGAGTGACTGGGGATCATCACCAAAGATTGAACAAGCTAACATGGACGCTTCTGTCAGGATAACTCTTGTTAGCTCCGGTCTTGGTTGGGTAAACTCGCTTGCTCTGGATTACCAAAATAGACTGTTGTACTGGTGCGATGCAAAACTTGATAAGATCGAAAGAGTTGACTTGCAAGGAAATAACCGAGTACTGATACTGGATTTATCATTAGGAAGTATGCATCCATTTGGACTCGCTCTATCTGGTGACGTTCTATACTGGTCTGATTGGAACAGCCAGAATATTCACAAATTCAATATGACATCTCATCAATTGGAAGTCGTTGTTTATGGAATGGGCAGGCCAATGGAATTGCACGTCCACGATTACACTGAAACTTTTAATGGTATGCACATTTATGCAACTAGTTTGATTTCCATGAAATTATATTACCCTTGACTATTTGTTATCCCGTGTTAGGCTGCGTGGCACGAGTACCCACACGCGAGTGTTTAGTACTATTTAGGGTAATTAAATTGTTAATTAAGTTATTAGTAATTGTGGTCATTCCTATAAGGGCGGATGGTACACAGACGTCCAATTGTTCATTTTGGAACGGTGTTTCAAATAAATATGGCTGAAACCTAAAATTGTGATCTCGATCGATTCCTTGATGGAAAACGGCCAGTTCTAATACTTAGAGACTACTCCTCAAATCAATAACATCTTTGTCCCTACAGAAATGCGAAATTGCGCAAATACGAAAGAGTCTAAATTATGAGATCATTTAAAATATCACTTCTTCTAGGATCTACCAGTTGTTTACAGTTCAATGGAGGTTGTAGCCACATTTGTCTTCCAAATGCAAACGGTCATCGTTGCTTTTGTCCCGAGGGAGTGCAACTGAAACCTGGTGATAACTTTACTTGTGAAGGAGGTATGGTTTGGTGCTTGTATGAAGACTAGATAATGTCATTTATGGCTGTGTTCTTCAGTCAACGTCAACATAGGAGCAACAAAATCCCCATTCGTCTGTGCGCTTCTATAGTGTCCCTTGTTTACTGTAGTCTGATTATTTAGTCCTTGTTAAATTTGTTTATTCCAGTTCAGATCTTCACTTATAACCTACTTGAACTTAATTGTATCTAATGCATGAACTCTATCTGGAGACTGAATGTTCATGTTTTTAAAATGGGACCATCGATTCACATACTTCAAGGTACCCTTCTAGTTTATAGTTATTTAGTGTTAGATTCCATTTCCCAGCATCGACGGAGAACAAGTTAAGTTCACCTGAAGTGTTAGAGAGATGAAAAACTTATCTTCAGAAATTTAAATTTTGTTCTTTTATTCACCAAACAGTGAACAGCTGTCCCAAGTTGTCGGCGCCAGCCCATGGAACTTTAGTACCGTGCGCCAATTTCCCAGGACACACCTGTCATTTTTCCTGTCATAAAGGATACGTTCTTACTGGCTCAACAACGCGGACATGTAACAGCGATGGAACCTGGACAGGAACACAGCCTCAATGTAATGGTGAGGAAAAATTCACTCTTGGTGATACTGATGGAAAATCGTAACCTTTTCTTTTCCAATAATTAGCGCAAGCAAGAAAGGATGTGATGTGAGACGGCTCGTTTGGTTTTATCGCCTATTCCAATTATTCAAGGGCTACTATTTTGTCGGTTAGGCCTGGTTGTGCAATAAATCTATTACAGAAAGACAATCACACGGACAGTTAGATAATCAGAGACAGACAGACAGACACGCAGGTAAGCAGATGGATAGATGGCAAAAAAGATGGATAGATGGACAGGCAGACCGGCAGGCAGGCAGGTAGGTAGGCAGGTGGGCAAGCAGGCAGGCAGGCCGTTCTTCCTTGTGTTGGTGGATGGCGCTTTCGAGGAGAAGTTCACCAAGGAAACCTCGAGAACCAAGCTCCTTTACATAAAGCCATTTTTTGCCTCCGATCCTTTCTTCACGTCATCAGGGTAAAAAATGCATAAAGCATACCTTGTAGCCTCGGTAAGCTTGAAACACGGGTCAACATTTCGCTATATTTTCCCAAGCCATTCCTGTCGAAGAAGGGAGTCCTTTCAGGAAACCAAAAACTCCAACTCTATTCCCTTCCGGATCAACAGTTCGCACCTGTGTACAACCTGGCACACAGCTCACTTATTTCGAAATTGATCACGAAAAGACTGTAAACGCCCCGGTTGGCTAAATAAAAGCGTCTAAACTATGAAACACGCAAAATTCCTTCTGAAACGCCTGTGAAACGAAAGTTGTTTATCCTAAAACGCCTCGTTTCCATGTCTAGTACCAGGTTTTCCGCGCGCGGCCGCCATTTATCAATAAGGTGTAAAGAGGAAAATAAATACGGTTACCCACCCAGAGAGATTGGCAGATGACAGACAGACAGACAGACAGATATGATTGGCACGCAAATCACCAAACAATACCAATCAAACTGTGCGCAGTATCTTTGCTCCATCTTCATGCTTAAGTTTTTGTTGAGCTTTGAGATATGTGCTTGGAAAAAGATGCCATTGCATTTTTTATGCTTTAAAAAACAAAACAGAAAAGAATATTCTAATTGTTTGGTCTCTGGGTGTATTTGAAAGACAGCTATCGACGTTTAGTAAGGGCATGTCCATAACTTGCCGTCTTGAGATGGAATTTCGCCATTAATTAACTCAACTTAGGTCTGAGCATGCAAATCAAATCTCACAGTCATTTTGGTTGCGCAGATGATGGCATTCATAAACTATGTTATCATTTTTTCAGCTGTCACGTGTCCAGCTCTTCCCGTCCCATCGCATGGCATCTTGAAGAACTGCACAGGCATAACAACAGAGAACTACAACACAGTTTGCCAGTTTTCCTGTTATTCTGGTTTTACAGGGATTGGCTCTCCATCTAGAAAATGCTTAGAGAACGGGACCTGGAGTGGGCAAGATTTCTTTTGTCAAGGTGAATACAGATATTCCTCACAAAAAATGAAGCCAAAACTTTTCGTTTTCAGTTTGGAGTTCTTTATACCTGTTGCCCGACTTGATTTTTAGTTAGTTGTATAAAATGTCTCTGAAAGTAATAAAATTGGAAAACAATATTAAAAATGAAACAAATCACTACCATACTCATTTAATTAAAAATACTTCCGTAATTGTTCAAGTCGATATTTAGTGATATCTGTCACACGTGAAGTTCTTTCTTTTCTGTGCCTTTATAAAAAAATAATACTGATACGGTTGTAAATCTGTGTGTGTGTTTTTTGGAAAAACAAATAATGAGGAATTAAAATTGGCGAAAAAGTCAGTTTATTACAGTGCAAAAAAATATACCATGTCTTTAAAGCCCTGTTGAAGGGAGTCTTTTACTACTTGCCCACCATTGAGTGTTCCGCCAAAAGCCACACTACCTACTCATTCCTGTGGCAATACATATGCATCAAACTGCGTATTTGGATGTCAAAGTGGATATGGCAGCACCGACGGAAATGTGACAAGAACGTGCTTGCAGACTGGACTGTGGAGTGGAAACCCTATCAACTGTGCAGGTAAACGTGTTCATCATGTACAGACGAAGACGAAGAGGAAGAAGACGAAGACAGGAGCGTTAGGATTTCATACACAAGCTTCATGCTTAGATCCATCTTGAGCTGCATACTAAAACAGTACCACATTAAAACTGCTGCGTAGGGGACTAATGAAAGCATTGCTCAATAGCTTCCATTTGAATGGTCACACATTAGGGTTTCATGCACAAACTCAAAAGTTAGCACCACCTTGTACAGCAAATTAAACAGTATCACATGAAAGTACTGCTCAATAGCTTTCAATTGAATGGTCACACACTAGGGTTTTAACCGTAAAACCACCTTGCACAGCACATTTGTAAACAGTGCCACATCAGAGCATTGCTCAATAGCTTTCATTTGAGTCACGTGATATGCTTTTATGCATATACTTTAAATCGTGAACCATTTGTACACCAGCATCAGAAATAACAACACAAATATTGCTCGGAACCACATGCAGGTGTAAAAGAGTAATATCGCACTCCTTTATTCTACAGACGTCCATCCTCCAACGTTCGGTGCTACGTGCCCAGCACGTCCGTTGGTAGCGTATGCAGAACGCGGCCTGTTTTCAGCCCAAGTGAACTGGACCGAGCCTGTTGCTACTGACAACTCAGGAGGCGCAGTTTCAGTGACGTCAAATTACCAACCACCTCAAAGGTTTACCCAGGGAACTCACGTGATTGCATACACTGCTGTGGACCAGTCAGGAAACAAGGCCACTTGTAGCTTTGTTATTAAAGTTATAGGTAAAACTTATCTTTGTGTTTGCTGTTATAACGTGTTATATTTAAGCAATAGACCACAAGTTACTATGGTTTATAGGCTGATAAACCACGCGGGATGTTGGTAGAACACGAGAAGAATTTGAAAATCACAAGCCGCAGGCGAGTGATTTACAAATTCAGAAAATGTGCGATTTTTCCATGCGTTTACTGGCACAATAAACCATAGCTGATTGACCAATCATAGCACGCGCATAGATTTGGTTATCATATAAAACTATTTATACAAAAAAACTAAACGTTTTCCATATTTTTAAACATCATCAGTGATTAACTGCACGTCGCTCGCAGTAGATTCAGTAGGTCCACTGCGCATGAGCAGGTGTGCTAATCATTATGGAGCACAATGTAACTTTTCTTGTACGATTGGTCATCGTTTGAATGGCTCTTCAACACTTACGTGCGTTGCCCCTAGCAACAGACCACCAGCATCCTGGGATAGTCCTTTGCCCGGTTGTCAAGGTACGATACAGAGTAGATTAATGCTATTGCCTCCGATCCTTTCTTCACGTCATCAGGGTAAAAAATGCATAGAGCATACCTTTGTAGCCTCGGTGAGCTTGAAACACGGGTCAACATTTCGCTATATTTTCCCAAGCCATTCCTGTCGAAGAAGGGAGTCCTTTCAGGAAACCAAAAACTCCAACTCTATTCCCTTCCGGATCAACAGTTCGCACCTGTGTACAACCTGGCACACAGCTCACTTATTTCGAAATTGATCACGAAAAGACTGTAAACGCCCCGGTTGGCTAAAAAAAGCGTCTAAACTATGAAACACGCAAAATTCCTTCTGAAACGCCTGTGAAACGAAAGTTGTTTATCCTAAAACGCCTCGTTTCTATGTCTAGTACCAGGTTTTCCGCGCGCGGCCGCCATTTATCAATAAGGTGTAAAGAGGAAAATAAATACGGTTACCCACCCAGAGAGATTGGCAAAATGACAGACAGACAGACAGACAGATATGATTGGCACGCAAATCACCAAACAATACCAATCAAACTGTGCGCAGTATCTTTGCTCCATCTTCATGCTTAAGTTTTTGTTGAGCTTTGAGATATGTGCTTGGAAAAAGATGCCATTGCATTTTTTATGCTTTAAAAAACAAAACAGAAAAGAATATTCTAATTGTTGGGTCTCTGGGTGTATTTGAAAGATAGCTATCGACGTTTAGTAAGGGCATGTCCATAACTTGCCGTCTTGAGATGGAATTTCGCCATTAATTAACTCAACTTAGGTCTGAGCATGCAAATCAAATCTCACAGTCATTTTGGTTGCGCAGATGATGGCATTCATAAACTATGTTATCATTTTTTCAGCTGTCACGTGTCCAGCTCTTCCCGTCCCATCGCATGGCATCTTGAAGAACTGCACAGGCATAACAACAGAGAACTACAACACAGTTTGCCAGTTTTCCTGTTATTCTGGTTTTACAGGGATTGGCTCTCCATCTAGAAAATGCTTAGAGAACGGGACCTGGAGTGGGCAAGATTTCTTTTGTCAAGGTGAATACAGATATTCCTCACAAAAAATGAAGCCAAAACTTTTCGTTTTCAGTTTGGAGTTCTTTGTACCTGTTGCCCGACTTGATTTTTAGTTAGTTGTAAAAAATGTCTCTGAAAGTAATAAAATTGGAAAACAATATTAAAAATGAAACAAATCACTACCATACTCATTTAATTAAAAATACTTCCGTAATTGTTCAAGTCGATATTTAGTGATATCTGTCACACGTGAAGTTCTTTCTTTTCTGTGGCTTTATAAAAAAATAATACTGATACGGTTGTAAATCTGTGTGTGCGTTTTTTGGAAAAACAAATAATGAGGAATTAAAATTGGCGAAAAAGTCAGTTTATTACAGTGCAAAAAAATATACCATATCTTTAAAGCCCTGTTGAAGGGAGTCTTTTACTACCTGCCCACCATTGAGTGTTCCGCCAAAAGCCACACTACTTACGCATTCCTGTGGCAATACATATGCATCAAACTGCGTATTTGGATGTCAAAGTGGATATGGCAGCACCGACGGAAATGTGACAAGAACGTGCTTGCAGACTGGACTGTGGAGTGGAAACCCTATCAACTGTGCAGGTAAACGTGTTCATACAGACGAAGACGAAGAAGAAGAAGACGAAGACAGGAGCGTTAGGATTTCATACACAAGCTTCATGCTTAGATCCATCTTGAGCAGCATACTAAAACAGTACCACATTAAAACTGCTGCGAAGGGGACTAATGAAAGCATTGCTCAATAGCTTCCATTTGAATGGTCACACATTAGGGTTTCATGCACAAACTCAAAAGTTAGCACCACCTTGTACAGCAAATTAAACAGTATCACATGAAAGTACTGCTCAATAGCTTTCAATTGAATGGTCACACACTAGGGTTTTAACCGTAAAACCACCTTGCACAGCACATTTGTAAACAGTGCCACATCAGAGCATTGCTCAATAGCTTTCATTTGAGTCACGTGATATGCTTTTATGCATATACTTTAAATCGTGAACCATTTGTACACCAGCATCAGAAATAACAACACAAATATTGCTCGGAACCACATGCAGGTGTAAAAGAGTAATATCGCACTCCTTTATTCTACAGACGTCCATCCTCCAACGTTCGGTGCTACGTGCCCATCACGTCCGTTGGTAGCGTATGCAGAACGCGGCCTGTTTTCAGCCCAAGTGAACTGGACCGAGCCTGTTGCTACTGACAACTCAGGAGGCGCAGTTTCAGTGACGTCAAATTACCAACCACCTCAAAGGTTTACCCAGGGAACTCACGTGATTGCATACACTGCTGTGGACCAATCAGGAAACAAGGCCACTTGTAGCTTTGTCATTAAAGTTATAGGTAAAACTTATCTTTGTGTTTGCTGTTATAACGTGTTATATTTAAGCAATAGACCACAAGTTACTATGGTTTATAGGCTGATAAACCACGCGGGATGTTGGTAGAACACGAGAAGAATTTGAAAATCACAAGCCGCAGGCGAGTGATTTAAAAATTCAGAAAATGTGCGATTTTTCCATGCGTTTACTGGCACAATAAACCATAGCTGATTGACCAATCATAACACGCGCATAGATTTGGTTATCATATAAAACTATTTATACAAAAAAACTAAACGCCACCCTTTGGAACAGTCTTCCTCGGGACACAAGACAAGCAGAGTCCCTTGGGTTATTTAAGCATTTAATTAAAAAAGTACGTTGAGGCACGGCATTCGTGGAAAGCAGCTTTAGTTAGGTTAGGTTTTAAGCTTAGTTTCTTATAATAGTATTTTACCCATTTAATGCATGTTGATACTGATATATTTTAAATGTTTTTATTATTTATAGCTGATGAATTGTCCGTGGGTAAATAAAGATTATCTATCTATCTATCTATCTATCTATCTATCTAAACGTTTTCCATATTTTTAAACATCATCAGTGATTAACTGCACGTCGCTCGCAGTAGATTCAGGAGGTCCACTGCGCATGAGCAGGTGTGCTAATCATTATGGAGCACAATGTAACTTTTCTTGTACGATTGGTCATCGTTTAAATGGCTCTTCAACACTTACGTGCGTTGCCCCTGGCAACAGACCACCAGCATCCTGGGATAGTCCTTTGCCCAGTTGTCAAGGTACGTGACAGAGTAGATTAATGCTATTTATGCACAGTGATGTCAGAACGTTTCAGCAGCATGGAGAAAATCATCCTTTTAAACTTCGGAGAAAATCTCACAGTGTTAATTTGAGTCCTTTTTTTTGGTTGAGTCGATCGAAAGAAAGCTCCGTGGAAATGTCAGATTTCTTATTCCATTGATGAATTTCTCTTCAGCTATAAGATGTCCTTCTCTTGCTGTTCCAACAAATGGAGTTAAGACCGGCTGTCCCGGCAGTGTATACCAACCCTATGATACACATTGTGGTTTCTCTTGTACTGTTGGCTATCGTTTGATTGGTTCGTCGGCTAGGCGGTGCCTGGAAAATGAGACTTGGAGCGGAGAAACTTCAAGTTGCCAAGGTAATAGATGAAAGAGAACAGCGCTAGATATAAATATTGTAACGAAAGTGTAAGTGAAAAAGCAAGCCTTCGCACTAGAAGGTAATCCCTAGTTTCAACAGCAATGTACAATATTTTGTAAATAACGAGTCATTTAGACTTGATAAAATGTTTAATCGGAAGACTCCCGTAATGAAGCTGTCAATGGGGTTAACGAATTTGATTTGTAATGGAGCACAGACTTCTAATCCGTAAAGTAATAGTGACATGGTCGATGAGCTGAACGCAACATAGCTTTAAACTTATATTCCTGCCCCCTTTGGTTCGCTTTAGCTATCACCTGTGGCCCACTGGTCCCACCAATTGACGTTGTCATATCTCCATCTTCGTGTCTATCGAGTGGTAATTATGCTCAGGAATGTAGATTTACTTGTCAAAGATCTGGATACGTTCTTGAGGGAACGTCTCGCCGAGTATGTGGTAATAATGGACAGTGGACTGGGTCGAGCGACACGCGCTGCAGAGGTAAGGGTGCATTTAGCCATCGCCCATTCCGGGCTCGCGCGAACTGATTGCCGCATTTGCAGTAGTAAACTTGTAGATTCTACTCATCAGTGTTTCTTTTAGCCACTATCATGCATGCATAATTAAAGTAGGCTCAACTTTATAATGAGTACTGAAACTTTAAAGAAAGTATTACTTCTTCCACCATGGCGATTCTACTACGAAATGTTCTTCAACTGCATGGCGGTTGTGCTTGGGAAATTATCTCGTTCCATGCAATTTCGTCCCAAAATTCTGAGGATTGCCCTCATTTAGAGCAACCGTTTCCACGAAAGAATGCAATTATTGCGGATTTTGAACTGCAAATGGTATGACTCCAAACTGTAAATGGTATTACTCAGATCTATTTAAAAGACATATCGGCCGTTCGGTTTATAATCTCAGGACTTCGAGGCCTTAATCTAGCCTTACCGGTGGTCAAAGCAGACTGTTACAGGAAGAGGTTTGCTTTCACTGGGGCAAAGGTCTGGAATTCCTTACTGGAAGAAATGAAGCGGGAAAAACCCATAAGGGCCTTCAAAACTCAGCTAGAGTCACTCAATCTCTCTATTGACTTTTAGTATAATATCTTCATTTTAAATTTAGGCAAATAGAATTATTTATTCATAGTTATATATTGTTGCAATTTGTACTTGTATAAGTGTAATTGTAACTCTCGGCTTTTGGTAAAAACAAAACTGCAATTGTAATTGCAATTGTAATTGTAAATAAAGTTTTCTATCTATCTATCTATCTTTCTATCTATACTTATATAAGTAAGTTGGAACTGAATGAAAAGTAAAGCAGAATATTAGATGTTTTCAATAAGATCGTGTTGATTGTATCGGTTGACTTAAGTTTTTTAATCAAGTTTGTTGTTCCTTTTGTGACTATCCCCGGTTCATTGTTTTTTTTTTTTTTTCTGCCTAACTTCTTTACAAAATAGTGTTTACCTAGCTACCTATCTAACTCTTTCATTCCATTTAAAGGTTTTTCGACTTTTTAACATGACAAAAATGGCGATTTATCGTAACCGTATTTGATGTTTTTCTTCGTTTGCAGACAATACTCCTCCTTCCTTTAATAACACTTGTCCAAGCAACATGGTGTTCTATAGTACGGAATGTTCTTCAACTGCTCTACTTACATGGAATGAGCCGATGGCAACGGACAACTCTGATCACGTGTCTATCAGCTACCCCGCCATTCGGCCTCCTGTTAACCTTAGTATTGGCGTGTACAATGTGTTTTACTCCGCGGCAGATAATAGTGGAAACCGAGCAAATTGCACGTTTATTGTGCAAGTGGCAAGTAAGTCTTTGGACTAATCCCAGATTATACAAGGGACCGTCGGTCCTGAAGTATAAGATAGATTATACGAGAAACATGAGACGGAATGTAACAATGCAATGCCAACTTTATTTCGCTCCAATAACAGCGATTTACAGAACTCAACAGGAAAAAACAAGAAAAACGTGTTTCAACAGCCTCGTGGTCCCATAAGTCCTCGCGGTCGCACACCACAGCGCCTTTTTGTTGAGCGAGCTAACCTGGAAAAAATCAGAAGAAAAATGCACACTAAAGCAGAAAAAATTAAACAACGGGGTAAAGGGTGTGGGTGGGATTGCATTGTTACATTCCGTCTCATGTTTCTCGTATAATCTATCTTATACTTCAGGACCTACGGTCCCTTGTATAATCTGGGATTATACTTCAAAACATTCGACTCCATGTAACAATGTAGGTTCAAAGACAGCCACTCTCCCTTGTAACTGAAAGAACTGACCTACTTGCATCAGGGTCAAGCACTGGTCTGTAATAGAAACGTCTAAAAGTGGAATCAGATGACCAACAGGCCAGAGCCAAGATATCTGACAAGGCAACCCCACCCCAGGCAGCGGCAGAGGCTGACGCCCCGCACTGAATGAGGTTTAAATTGAGATGTGTCAATGTCTGCTGCTTGTAGCAGACTCTTTACCCACCTAGCAACCGTACTAGCTGAAACAGGTTTATGAGGTTGAACTACTGACAGGAAAAGCCGATTTCCTGGCCAGCAAGAACAGATCTCATATCCTTGGTACGAGATTCATATTCCTTGAGGCACTCAACTACACACAAGTTTTTGTCCTCGGGAAACTGGCATGAAAGGATTGTTTTAAGTTCTTGCCAGTTCGAATAGACTTAGTCAGGGATGGTAGGTTAAACACTACCCCTTCAGGATAAAAACATCTGAAACGGAGATCATGAGCTGCCAGTTCAGAGCTTCTTTCGGCAGAAGTCAAGGCTAAAAGCATTGCCAGCTTTTGAGACAACATCTTAAGGGATAAGGATGAATTCATCCCAAGACCTCTGATATACTTAACAACCACAGACACATCCCAGGTGAAGGAGTATCTGGGCTGGGGAGGTCTTGAATTAAAGATTCCCTTCAGCAACTGGCAAACCATGGGGTGCTCTCCAACCCGTACAGAGTCAATTGTAGGGTGAGTCATTGAGATGGCAGATCTGTAAACATTAAGTGTCCGAGGGGCACTGGTCAGCCCAAACGGGAGGCATGCAAATTCCCATAGGGTTTCCTTCCAAATGAACCTTAAATATTTTTGGTGCCCTTTCCAGACTGGGACAGTGAAGTATGCATCTTTTAGGTCCAGTTTCACCATGAAATCCCCTTTTTTTAAAAGGTCCCTTAACATGTGAATTCCCTCCATTTTGAAATGTTGAAAGTTCACAAAGGAGTTCAATTTCTTCAGATTTATAACTGGGCGGTGGCCGCCATCCTTCTTGTCGACTAAAAATATATTGCTGACAAACCCCCCTTCGGTGTTGCAGGAGACTGGGTGGATGGCTCCTTGTAGAGCCATTTTGTCTATCTCTGTTTGAACAGCCTCTTCTTGGGCCTTTGACATGAAAGTTTGAGGCCAAGCTACCTGGTGAGGCACAGAATGAAACTCTATTTTGTAACCCATAATAGTCTCCAACACCCAAGGGTTGTCTGTAACAAGATGCCAATTGGCCTGAAAAAATCTGAGGCGACCCGCTACTGGTGATGGGGCAGAGCTTATTGAAAATAGATTTAGAGGCATACCTTTGTTTACTGGTTGGTGGAGGTTTGGCTCGTGAGAGGGAGAAATCCCCTTCCCCTCGGCTGAAAGGGACGGGACCTGGATTGCCAACGTCCTTGACGGCCTCCACGTCGTAGATTGTTCCATGACCCTCCACGTGCCAGATAGGGGCGTCCACGTGGAGGGGCGGGCCGAAAAAGCAGTTGCCCCACTTTCTTAGCCTCATTTATTGCTTTTGCTGTTTCTGTACGCTCTTTGAGACGGGACTCAAAACCTTTGCCAAAAAGATCCTTCCCAGCATCCAGGAAGTCCTCCTTGCCCAAGGATACGTACGCTTTGTATACTTTTGTTAGGACTGCCACTCTACGTTTTTGTGAAATGGTGGCTGATGCGTGTCCGGCCAACTGTATAGCTCGTTGGATGATGGCCATGAGGCCAGTCCCTTCTTCCCTTGAGAACTGTATTATACTTGACGGAGCCTCAAGTTTGTCAAGCAGGTGCTCGTGGGCAGTACCCAGAGGTCCCAAGATATCAAGCACTTTATCCTGCACCTCTCTCAACTCGGCATCGGGGCCAGTTAGACCACCCATGAGGCCGGGAAGATAAGAGTCCAAGCGTGGAGTGAATGCCGCCTCCACGTTCGGTCTTGGATAATCTTTCACGATTTGCCGTCGGTCAAATTTAGATAACGGCTTCCTTGTTGTGCCAAGAAAGGTCGAGAGCTCCTCCGAAGCCTGCCATCTGGCCGAACTGGCTTCCATAATGTCAGGTGATTCTCCCTGAACGGCTACGTCCTCGGTAGCGTCGTCAACGTTCATGGCAAGTTCGATTTCCCGGTGAAAGGGAAAATCACGTTTAAAATGTTTAGCCGATTGGCTAGCTCTAGTGGAGTCAACTGACTTTCCCACCGATTCATCTCCGGGGCCATCTAGCACACCGGCGGATCGTTTTGATCCAGGCACATGTAGTTCGGGAAGGCTTGCGGAGCCATGAGGCTTTCCCGCGTCGGATAATCCCGAAACGATTGCTGAGGAAATCGCTTTAATGAAGCTGTGGTCGGCTAACAGCGCCTGACCTACTCTCTTACCTTCATCACCAAGATCCAGTGGAGACTGTGAAGGTCGCTGGGGCGGTAAGTCGCCGGTATTTTCGCCTGATTCTTCCGAATTATCGGCCATGACGAAGAAAACGTGCTTCCAATATGGCGGAGCGAAACAAAAAGGCGCTGTGGTGTGCGACCGCGAGGACTTATGGGACCACGAGGCTGTTGAAACACGTTTTTCTTGTTTTTTCCTGTTGAGTTCTGTAAATCGCTGTTATTGGAGCGAAATAAAGTTGGCATTGCATTGTTACATGGAGTCGAATGTTTTTGAAGTATAATCTAAATTAATACAATAAGCAAAAATACTTATTTTGAGAAACGTCGTCGTTTTTAAACAACTTTCTTAATACGCTTTTAAGAAATATTTTATCGCAGTTTTTTATCGTTAAATGTTTTATTACGAAAGAGAAGTTTAAATTATTTTCATTTCATTTATTAACGTATCCATATCCAGATAAGAATCCTGTTTTAAGAAGGTTCGAAATAAGGATTCAGATATTTTTTCTTGAAAAAAAAATCGCGCACTGTAAAGTATTCGACATTTTGTTTAAAAGCGCAGTGGTTATCATGACTAAATGGAAGATGACATGTTTCGCAACAAAGCAAGCGGTAGACTGCAAAGAAGTCTCATTTAATTTCCATTCTATTTACATTAAAAAAACATTTTTTAAGACTTAATCAAAATTTATTTACTTCTTATCTTAGGGATTTCGTCTGTTTATAATAATAACAATAATTTGATACTTCTATGGCGCAAAATTCATAACAATAGATGATCTGTTATTTGCAAATCAAAGAGAGCATTTTATCCACAGGGAAGTCATGCCCAGTCCTCCAGGCACCAGTACATGGATCCATAACCTCTCTTTCATGTGGCTCCTCATTTGGTTCCCAGGCTTCCCTCTCTTGTAATACAGGACACCGAATGTCTGGGTCTCGCCAACGCTCATGTCAAGCAGATGGAACATGGTCAGGCAGCACGACTATATGCAACGGTGAGCACCGCCACATAACGTGGGCCACTTTCTCAACCAATCACAAGTAAAGGATAGACAAATTGTGGCTCCCTCGCGCAGGTTTTCCCGCGCTTTTGTACCGTTTACCTAATTTGCTTCAAGATGTACCGGTCACTGATAACATAGTAGCTCCACAAAACAAAATAAACAACCTTCCCTTAAATTTATCTAGACCTTCACAGGGACCGCGCAGGGGGTGGGGCTGAAAGACTCACATCTTCGACAGGAATGGCCCTCATTTCAAGCTTTCAGAGGCTTTAAAGGTATGGTCTTTGCATTTTGCAGACGTCGCTTTTTGCTGCAAGGTGCTTCAGTTGTTCCTTGTGTTGGTGGATGGCGCTTTCGAGGAGAAGTTCACCAAGGAAACCTCGAGAACCAAGCTCCTTTACATAAAGCCATTTTTTGCCTCCGATGCATAGAGCATACCTTTGTAGCCTCTGTAAGCTTGAAACACGGACCAACATTTCGCCTTATTTTCCCAAGCCAATCCTGTCGAAGAAGGGAGTCCTTTCAGGAAACCAAAAACTCCAACTCTATTCCCTTCCGGATCAACAGTTCGCATCTGTGTACAACCGGGCACACAGCTCACTTATTTCGAAATTGATCAGGAAAACGCTGTAAACGCCCCGGTTGGCTTAAAAAAGCATCTAAACTATGAAACACGCAAAATTCCTTCTGAAACGCCTGTGAAACGAAAGTTGTTTATCCTAAAACGCCTCGTTTCAATGTCTAGTACCAGGTTTTCCGCGAGCGGCCGCCATTTATCAATAAGGTGTAAAGAGGAAAATAAATACGGTTACTAATCCAGAGAGATAGGCAAAATGACAGACAGACAGACAAACAGACTGTGCGCAGTATCTTTGCTCCATCTTCATGCTTACGTTTTGGTTGTAGCTTTGAGATATGTGCTTGGAAAAAGATGCCATTGCATTTTTATGCTTTAAAAAACAAAACAGAAAAGAATGTTCCTATTTTTTGGGCTCTGGGTGTATTTGAAAGACAGCTACCGACGTTTAGTAAGGGCATGTCCATAACTTGCCGTCGTGAGATGGAATTTCGCCATTAATTAACTCAACTTAGGTCTGAGCATGCAAGTCATTTTGGATGCGCAGATGATGGCATTCATAAACTATGTTATCATTTTTTCAGCTGTCACGTGTCCACCTCTTCCCGTCCCATCGCATGGCATCTTGAAGAACTGCACAGGCGTAACAACAGAGAACTACAACACAGTTTGCCAGTTTTCCTGTTATTCTGGTTTTACAGGGATTGGCTCTCCATCTAGAAAATGTTTAGAGAACGGGACCTGGAGTGGGCAAGATTTCTTTTGTCAAGGTGAATACAGATATTCCTCACAAAAAATGAAGCCGAAACTTTTCGTTTTCAGTTTGGAGTTCTTTATACCTGTTGCCCGACTTGATTTTTAGTTAGTTGTAAAAAATGTCTCTGAAAGTAATAAAATTGGAAAACAATATTAAAAATGAAACAAATCACTACCATACTCATTTAATTAAAAATACTTCCGTAATTGTTCAAGTCGATATTTAGTGATATCTGTCACACGTGAAGTTCTTTCTTTTCTATGGCTTTATAAAAAAATAATACTGATACGGTTGTAAATCTGTGTTTGTCATTTTAGTCACGTGATATGCTTTTATGCATATACTTTAAATCGTGAACCATTTGTACACCAGCATCAGAAATAACAACACAAATATTGCTCGGAACCGCATGCAGGTGTAAAAGACTAATATCGCACTACTTTATTCTACAGACGTCCATCCTCCGACGTTCGGTGCCACGTGCCCAGCACGTCCGTTGGTAGCGTATGCAGAACGCGGCCTGTTTTCAGCCCAAGTGAACTGGACCGAGCCTGTTGCTACTGACAACTTAGGAGGCGCAGTTTCAGTGACGTCAAATTACCAACCACCTCAAAGGTTTACACAGGGAACTCACGTGATTGCATACACTGCTGTGGACCAATCAGGAAACAAGGCCACTTGTAGCTTTGTTATTAAAGTTGTAGGTAAAACTTATCTTTGTGTTTGCTGTTATAACGTGTTATATTTAAGCAATAGACCACAAGTTACTATGGTTTATAGGCTGATAAACCACGCGGGATGTTGGTAGAACACGAGAAGAATTTGAAAATCACAAGCCGCAGGCGAGTGATTTACAAATTCAGAAAATGTGTGATTTTTCCATGCGTTTACTGGCACAATAAACCATAGCTGATTGACCAATCATAACACGCGCATAGATTTGGTTATCATATAAAACTATTTATACAAAAAAACTAAACGTTTTCCATATTTTTAAACATCATCAGTGATTAACTGCACGTCGCTCGCAGTAGATTCAAGAGGTCCACTGCGCATGAGCAGGTGTGCTAATCATTATGGAGCACAATGTAACTTTTCTTGTACGATTGGTCATCGTTTAAATGGCTCTTCAACACTTACGTGCGTTGCCCCTGGCAACAGACCACCAGCATCCTGGGATAGTCCTTTGCCCAGTTGTCAAGGTACGTGACAGAGTATATTAATGCTATTTATGCACCGTGATGTCTGAACGTTTCAGCAGCATGGAGAAAATCATCCTTTTAAACTTCGGAGAAAATCTCAGAGTGTTAATTTGAGTCCTTTTTTTGTTGAGTCGATCGAAAGAAAGCTCCGTGGAAAAGCCGGTTTACTTATTCATTGATGAATTTCTCTTCAGCTATAAGATGTCCTTCTCTTGCTGTTCCAACAAATGGAGTTAAGACCGGCTGTCCCGGCAGTGTATACGAACCCTATGATACACATTGTGGTTTCTCTTGTACTGTTGGCTATCGTTTGATTGGTTCGTCGGCTAGGCGGTGCCTGGAAAATGAGACTTGGAGCGGAGAAACTTCAAGTTGTCAAGGTAATAGATAGAAGAGAACAGCGCTAGATATAAATATTGTAACGAAAGTGTAGGTGAAAAATCAAGCCTTCGCACTAGAAGGTAATTCCTAGTTTCAACAGCAATGTACAATATTTTGTAAATAACGAGTCATTTAGACTTGATAAAATGTTTAATCGGAAGACTCCCGTAATGAAGCTGTCAATGGGGTTAACGAATTTGATTTGTAATGGAGCACAGACTTCTAATCCGTAAAGTAATAGTGACATGGTCGATGAGCTGAACGCAACATAGCTTTAAACTTATATTCCTGCCCCCTTTTGGTTCGCTTTAGCTATCACCTGTGGCCCACTGGTCCCACCAATTGACGTTGTCATATCTCCATCTTCGTGTCTATCGAGTGGCAATTATGCTCAGGAATGTAGATTTACTTGTCAAAGATCTGGATACGTCCTTGAGGGAACGTCTCGCCGAGTATGTGGTAATAATGGACAGTGGACTGGGTCGAGCGACACGCGCTGCGGAGGTAAGGGTGCATTTAGCCATCGCCCATTCCGGGCTCGCGAGAACTTGTATTCAACCAATCAGATTGCCGCATTTGCAGTAGTAAACTTGTAGATTCTACTCATCAGTGTTTCTTTTAGCCACTATCATGCATGCATACTTAAAGTAGGCTCAACTTTATAATGAGTACTGAAACTGTAAAGAAAGCATTACTTCTGCCACCATGGCGGTTCTACTACGGAATGTTCTTCAACTGCATGGCGGTTGTGCTCGCGACATTATCTCGTTCCTTGCAATTTCGTCCCAAAATTCTGAGGATTGCCCTCATTTAGAGCAACCGTTTCCACGAAAAAATGCAATTATTGCGGATTTTGAACTGCAAATGGTATGACTCCGAACTGTAAATGGTATTACCCAGATCTATTTAAAAGACATATCGGGCGTTCGGTTTATAATCTCAGGACTTCGAGGCATAATCTAGCCTTACCGGTGGTCAAAACAGACTATTACAGGAAGAGGTTTGCTTTCACTGGGGCAAAGGTCTTGAATTCCTTACTGGAAGAAAACCCATAAGGGCCTTCAAAACTCAGCTAGAGTCACTCAATCTCTCTATTGACTTTTAGTATAATATCTTCATTTTAAATTTAGGCAAATAGAATTATTTATTCATAGTTATATATTGTTGCAATTTGTACTTGTATAAGTGTAATTGTAACTCCCGGCTTTTGTGAAAAAACAAAACTGCAATTGTGATTATTGTAATTTTTGAGCAAAGTCACCGTCATTAAATAAAGTTTTCTATCTATCTATCTTTCTATCTATACTTATAGAAGTAAGTTGAAACTGAATGAAAAGTAAAGCAGAATATTAGATGTTTTCAATAAGATCGTGTTGATTGTATCGGTTGACTTAAGTTTTTTAATCAAGTTTGTTGTTCCTTTTGTTACTATCCCCGTTTCATTTTTTTTTCTGTCTAACTTCTTTACAAAATAGTGTTTACCTAGCTACCTATCTAACTCTTTCATTCCATTTAAATGTTTTTCGACTTTTTAACATGACAAAAATGGCGATTTATCGTAACCGTATTTGATGTTTTTCTTCGTTTGCAGACAATACTCCTCCTTCCTTTAATAACACTTGTCCAAGCAACATGGTGTTCTATACTACGGAATGTTCTTCAACTGCTCTACTTACATGGAATGAGCCGATGGCAACGGACAACTCTGATCACGTGTCTATCAGCTACCCCGCCATTCGGCCTCCTGTTAACCTTAGTATTGGCGTGTACAATGTGTTTTACTCCGCGGCAGATAATAGTGGAAACCGAGCAAATTGCACGTTTATTGTGCAAGTGGCAAGTAAGTCTTTGGGCTAATCTAAATTAATACAATAAGCAAATATACTTATTTTGAGAATCGTCATTACAATCATCAAAACAGCAATCTTTATTTGCTTACATTAACAATAAAAGGAATGCCAGTTCAGACGTCTACCTGCAAAATAGCAGAGCTAATCGAGCTGATCGAGGCAGGTAGTATGGAGGCGTGTCTTATAAACAGTATTTACCTAATGACGTAACGATATATAATAATTACGAAATGACAGAGATTAGAATTTAAATCACAATTATTTTATGATGAATTCAAGCGGCTACAGAAGAACAAAAACATTGTAGGTGTAGATGTAGAGGCCAACGAAGCCACAAGCACATGGAAAACATTTCTTGCAAGCCCATGGGGATGCAAGCCTCTTCAAAGAAAGCCAGTTTCACATACTCCGAAAGTGTCAAGGGAAATTTGATTGTCTCGTCTATGAGATGCTTTTTATCAAGGAACGTGATCCAAGTTTAAACACGCAAACTGATTCCGTCCATGCGAAACTTTTTACTTGAAAGAACATTCCAACACTTCTCATATTATTGTTTTATTATCTTATTTAGTATTTAAATTTTTCCCATCATTATCACTTTGACTTGATAATGACGTTAGCTCAACGTCGAAACGTCGTCGTTTTTAAACAACTTTCTTAATATGCTTTTAAGAAATATTTTATCGCAGTTTTTTATCGTTAAATGTTTAATTACGAAAGAGAAGTTTAAATTATTTTCATTTCATATATTAACGTATCTATATCCAGATAACAATCCTGTTTTAAGAAGGTTCGAAATAAGGATTCAGATATTTTTTCTTGAAAAAAAAATCGCGCACTGTAAAGTATTCGACATTTTGTTTAAAAGCGCAGTGGTTATCATGACTAAATGGAAGATGACATGTTTCGCAACAAAGCAAGCGGTAGACTGCAAAGAAGTCTCATTTAATTTCCATTCTATTTACATTAAAAAAACATTTTTTAAGACTTAATCAAAATTTATTTACTTCTTATCTTAGGGATTTCGTCTGTTTATAATAGTAACAATAATTTGATACTTCTATGGCGCAAAATTCATAACAATAGATGATCTGTTATTTGCAAATCAAAGAGAACATTTTATCCACAGGGAAGTCATGCCCAGTCCTCCAGGCACCAGTACATGGATCCATAACCTCTCTTTCATGTGGCTCCTCATTTGGTTCCCAGGCTTTTCTCTCTTGTAATACAGGACACCGAATGTCTGGGTCTCGCCAACGCTCATGTCAAGCAGATGGAACATGGTCAGGCAGCACGACTATATGCAACGGTGAGCACCGCCACATAACGTGGGCCACTTTCTCAACCAATCACAAGTAAAGGATAGACAAATTGTGGCTCCCTCGCGCACGTTTTCCCGCGCTTTTGTACCGTTTGCCTAATTTGCTTCAAGATGTACCGGTCACTGCTAACATAGCTCCACAAAACAAAATAAACAACCTTCCCTGAAATTTATCTAGTCCTTCACAGGGACCGCGCAGGGGGTGGGGCTGGGGGGTGGCTTAGCCCCCCCCCCCCCCAATTTTTTGGCTGATTAAATCACTGTTCTGTCTTTTACTAAAAAAGCACATTACATTATTTTATGTCAAATTTTGTCCAACGTGAAGGCCAGTATGTTACTCGTTGTTTTATAAGAATTAAAAATTAACTTCACTTTTGGCAGTTTTAGATCCATTTCTAGCCATTTCAGAAGACTTTTATTTCAATTTTTCCCGGACCCCCTAGTTATCTCACGCTAACTTGAAAGTCCGCTCCGCGGGCGCTGGTTTAACATTGCGCCTTCAGTTTCAAGTTTTGATACTCCTATATTTTCCAGTATCAACAATTTACTAATAAGTGATCAGTTATATTGTACAAATTACAAAGTTATCGTTACATTACGTTACAAAACAATATCGATGGATATTTAAATTTAAAGTTTTAATAACGGAACTTTAACCCTGAACCCAAATTGCTGTGCTTGTATAGGTAATCGCACGGTTTCGAGTTCAACTGGAATTAATTTGCACGTGTGAGTTTTTCAAAATGCTGAAATTGCACGAGCGCTTGAACGAGAAAAACCTTATGATTACTTATTAATAATATAAACATGAAAAAATTCGCCTGAAGAAAGTGCCGGAAGATCTTACAGAATTCATACAGAAAGCGAGCGTTTGATGCGGTTTGACACTTTATTTACGGATTGGCTGATGAAGATCAGCTGATAATACTGCGAACTGAAAGCGGTTCGTTTAAAACATTTGCAACCATAATCCAGAATTTCTATGTGTAATTTGCACTGGTGTTACACCTTTTGCACTGTATTTCACTTTTTGCACTGGTGTTTCACTTGAACTGCACTGCTCTCAGCCAATCAGTAAGTAATTTTTCATGTATATTATTAGACCTGATAATTCAGGTCGGGCTTTTCCCATTTAATATTACATGCCATACATAAAAAGAAAGTCAGTTGATATTACAAAATTAGTGATTTAGAAATGATGTGAGTATTGACGAGGCATTAGAAGCAAGTTAAATTTAGATAATTCTGACCAAAAATCGTGATGTACTTCCCCTTTAAAACTCGCGTTCGTTTTATTTTAGTTATCAAGGGTACACCATTTCGCTTCTATTTTTAGTAAGTACGATTTGGTCAGAAAAGCGTTTCATCAATTATCTTTCCTTACAGTTGTGACGTGTCCAGCCATTTCATCACCGTCTCATGGAATGATTTCTCCAAGTTCTTGCAAACTCTCGTCTGGTGTGAATTACCCAACGGAGTGCTTCTTCTTCTGCAATGTAACAGTTGGTTATAAAATGGAAGGCCCACCGAAGGTATCCTGCCTTGAAAGTGGATCTTGGAGTTCTGATCCCTTCAAGACGATCTGTAGAGGTACGAAATAAAATATTGAAAATTGCTTTTACATTCAGTTTCCGCTTCGTAACACAGTGTACGTCAGTGAACTGAGTGCCATTAACGTGGATGGCGCATTTTGTCAAGTGTAGCCTCGTTCAAGTTTTTTCTTTTTTCAGTTAGAATGCTTCTTAATCGCCATGACTCGAAGTCATCTTTGTTCTTTCTCAGTTTATTGATATCCCTGAAAGGGGCTTAGAAACCATAAATGAAGTTATGTTTGCTAATGTATAAGATTGCCTTAATTCAAGCCAAAGGAAAGCTATAAATAATAGTTTACCAAATTATAAAAATACCAAAGTGGAAACAAACAAGGCCCGGTTTTAAATTTAGCATGTGTGCTATACAAGGCGGGCAACATAAACAAGGCTAAAAGAAATAACTCTTATCTTTTATAATGCCTTTATGGTATTAGTAGATACTCAATATATCTGTTGGAAATCTAATTGGCTATCGCTCATAGAAACGACGGAGAGTCTTTGGAGACTCTAAAGGACTCCATCCCTGGCCATTCCAAAACTTACCGTTTTATGTACTTTTAAGCGAAAAATAAAGAAACTTTTTGCCTTCACGGATCTCCAACTATACAACACAGCTGCGCTTCGACTAATCCTTTAGAGTGTCCGATTATTAAAACAATGATAGACTACTTGCCATTATTTTTATGACTGGCTTTCGCTCATGAATACTTCAGGCTCTTAAAGTTGTCACTGGAAAATAGGATTGCCTCCAAAAAATAAAAACCAAATAGGATTTCAGACCATATAAGTAGATCGTAGGAGATCTAAAAATGAGTTTCAGATTTGCTTCAGATACGCATAATCTTTATTTGTTTCAATTCAGTCATTAATTTCAAGAAAACTGCTCCCTCAACAGACATCCAACCTCCCAGTCTCCAGTGCCCAGCCGATATGGACAATGTCCCCACGGCGCCTGGTAAATCATATGCAACAGTGACATGGAAGGTACCAAACCCCACAGATAACTCAAACGAGCCGCCAAAACTTAGCGGTCCACTGCCACCGCAAAAGATAAATGTTGGCAAAAATTACAGAACGTACAAAGCCAGCGATTCATCTGGACAAAGTAAAAGCTGTACGTTCTTAATTAATGTCAAAGGTAAACACTGTTTTTTTTTAAAGATCTATGTTGTCATTGTTGCGTTCTGTAGCTCTAATTTCAACCTGCAATTTCATCACAGTTTAGGTTTGAAGCATTCTGTTAATGAAAAATCAAGGTGAAAAATCCCGATAAAAACGTTTAGTTCATTAGTACTCATTTGCTCAAGATTGGATAACGCTCTCCGCCGTATATAACCCTTAGCTTTCCAATGGATAGCGTAGTATATTTTCTCAATAGTCGTCCACTGGGAAGTGATTTATCCAGTGGAGAGTATTATCAAGCCTTTGAAAACTGGAGCTAGCTGTTTTTCATTACGCATTTTCCTTTCTGTTCACGATGGAGACGTCTGAGTTTCAAGCCGGAAAATTCGATACTGTTGACGTCGATAAGCAGAGATTTGTGTACGTGAACAGGGGCGGATCCAGGATTTTTCTCAGGAGGGGGTGTACCACCAAGGAATGACGCAATTGATGGGTGACGTAAGCAGAATACCTGGTCCAGTTATATTAAAAAGTTGCAGGTCATCTCACCCTCCCCCTAGATCCGCCTGCGTAAGAGCCTTTTGGTCCATCAGGCTGCTCCTTAGTTTTCATAGCATAACAAGGAGTATTTCTACTCCCCCCTGGCTGGGATGCTAGTTTAATGCAGGGTTACTCCCTAGCAATATTCGCTATTGCCCATTTATACACCTTGGTGAAGATCGCTGAAGATCAAGAGGCACTTTGAGACCAATCTCCCTCCCATTCGAGCCTAATCTCCCACGTCTCTCTTACAACGGTGAAAGGGGCGATCGACAAAAGGGCGACCGAAACTATTTTCCCAAAAAATTCATCTCCGCTTATTATGTGTGCACCTTTTCATTTCGTCAACCAACAGATTTTGAGCCGCCCAAGTTTGCTTCTTGTCCTGATGATATTCACAAGACGTCTGCAAAGAGAAATAATAAGATCTTTCTTCCTGGAGTCACTGTGACAGATAATGTTGGGGTCTACGATGTTAGAACAAACAGACCAAATGGAAGCGATTTTACTTGGGGAGAACACAACATAACTTATACCGCAATAGATAAAGCAGGAAATGCTGCAAAATGCCATTTCCAAGTTATTATTGTGGGTATGTATAAGTTCAAATTGCAAATGTTATATTTAAACAATAACGTGTTTCTGTTGAGGAACTGTCGGCTGATAGTTGGCCTGCGAAAATTTGATGTTCTTAAAACAAATATTTGCCCGACTTGACGCAAACGAATTTAAACTAGACACGAAACTAACTAAATCAAAACCAGACAAGTAATGCTGTAAATAGCCGCTTGTTTACAAAAAAATTCACAGACGGGCACTATCCATCCGGGTATTTTCCTCAGACGGGCACTATGAGCTGATAGTGTTCCTCCACGCGCGGGGACTATAGTGTCACGTGTGCAAATTTAAGCCATTGCAATAAGAATCGGAGAAAATTTATTGGCGAACTATAATCAGTTATAGTTTTCCTGGAGATGCTGACTGTAAGAGAAAGTATCTTATCGAAAGACATTGCACAATGGTCCGCTTTAGTTCGGAGTCCAGTTCACTATCCATTTGGCCAACTCCACGTTGGCCATATTAGATATTGATGTAGAAGAAAACCCAGAAACCTTTGTTGCATAGGTTTGCAAATTAACAAACAAAAAATTGGTAACAAATCTTTGGAGTTAACGTGTGAAAACAGTTGCAATAGTGTTGTTGTTTTGTGTTTTCTCTCTTAATTTTTGTGAGGTGAGCAAATTTACTGAACTCTTGTTCCTAGACAGATTAGGCTGAACAGACTTGAAAGGAATGGTATCAAGACTAATCAAATTCTTATGCTTTTTGATGAAAAGGTAAAACCTGTACCGATTTGCCAACCCCTCTGAATGGAGCTAAAGCATGTGACAAGTGGTTAGACGCTGGAAAGTTTTGCACTCTGCACTGTAATGATGGATATGACTTCGCTAACAAACCAGAGGAGTTCTATTTCTGTGGTGGTAAAGGAAAATGGTTGCCGAAGGACGAGGTACCAGATTGCTCTGGTAAGGCTACTTTTAGAAAATGGCTATGGAGACAATAAAAAACATGTCCGTGGTAACCGAAGTAGGCATTGGTTTTGGAGCCGGTTAGGGCCGTGTTAATAAAAGTGCGGAGAACAAAAGTACGTTACTGGGGAATACGTTGCAGAAAACACATTACAGATTGAAATAGAAGTGTAAGAATGAAAACTGTTGCGAGTGGCTCACGGAATAATATAAGGAAAACCAAATTATTTTATTATTATTATTATTTTGTAGAAAAAGTATATTTTTTATCACTCTCCTCCCCAAGGCCGCCTGTGTCCCTCTTAGCTGGACAGGCGGAACTTGTGCACCAGGGACAAGATTGAACATTTACTATCTGGCCAATTAAATAAGCCGTTTGAACTCTCTTATAACAACAGGATTATAAAACGTTTGATTTGATTGGCTAGACCCAATCCCCTTTTGTTCAAAGTCAAGCCATTCATACCATGTATAGCCAGAGTCACTTGGAAACGAGACTCTATGAATGGAGTTAAAGCATGTGACAAGTGGTTAGACGCTGGAAAGTTTTGCACTCTGCACTGTAATGATGGATATGACTTCGCTAACAAACCAGCAGGGTTCTATTTCTGTGGTGGTCAAGGAAAATGGCAAACAGACTCCAAAAGTTCCCGTTACTGTTAAATTTGCTGTGAAAGTTCCATTGCCCATCAATGCCTCCCTTGGTAACCTCAACGACACCACTGAAAAGTTAACAAGTGATATTCTAGCAGCCCTGAATAAAACATACCTAAATCTGAACATCGGTGGAGTCATAAATCTACAATGGGTCACTGTTCATTCATTTCTTGGCCATTTTTTCATTAAACTTTTGGGGCTCGCACACAATGAGTGGTCGTATGTTGATTTGTGAAGAATTGTGAAGAATTGAGTTTCAAGTTTAACCGTTTAATGTTGATAATTAAGCCCAAAGATTAGCAGACGTTGATAAGAAACTCCATCATAGCATTGGTTGCCCAACACAATAGCCTCGTCGACCAACATAGAAAACTTGCTGCTAATTTTTATTTACAACTAAATATTTGCCGGTTTGACAGCGGTTAGTAAATGAGTTAAATTATTTTAGTGTTGTATACTTTCACAGAAACACGCGGGGCGACAACTGTCCTAGCTTCAGAACTCCACTATCTTGCTGACCAGTGCACAGAAGAAATGCACGAACAGATCGCCAATTACTTCCTCGCCCTTTATACCGGATACCTGGCTACTATTGGAGATTGCGATGAAACTGAAGAATGCACAATTGAGAATGTCCAAGTGGAATGCGGAGAGCACGGTGAAACCCTTCGAAGAAGGGACACATCAAACAGCAAACAGACTCCAAAAGTTCCCGTTACTGTTAAATTTGCTGTGAAAGTTCCATTTCCCATCAGTGCCTCCCTTGGTAACCTCAACGACACCACTGAAAAGTTAACAAGTGATATTCTAGCAGCCCTGAATAAAACAGACCTAAATCTGAACATCGGTGGAGTTATTTTCAAATATGACACATCAAAACCACCAGTGTTTCGCTTCGTTGGCCTTGTTTGTGATAAAGGGCAAGTTCTTAGAGGAACAAAATGTGGTAAGATACTTTGGATTAGTTTTCATGGCCAATCTCAACTGATGACACAGAAAATCCGGTGAACCAATCAGAACTCGAAGGTGATACGTGTAGCCGGTGCAAAGGGCGGGAAAACGTGCCTAGGGAGTCACGATGGCTTTTAGTTTTACTTTAGGTTTGTTCAGAGAGGCGCTCTAATTATGAGTTTCATTAAAGGGGCACAGTCGCCATGAATAAAGTCAACTTTGGCAATGTATAAAATTGCCTTCAAATCAAAGCAAACCTTGAAACAGTGGTTTACTAAGGTAGAAAAACGCCAAAGATGCACCAATAAACTAAGAAGAATCAAGGATGGCTTTGAATGAGGAAGATTGAGAAGGATTGCAATTGTCACATTTGAAAAATTTAGGCTAAACGTTTCAAACTGTTTCATCTGTGACCGAGCTCCTCTAAGCTAAACTAATCGCGTAGTAAGCTTGAAAGCCTAAGGTTTCCCAAAACAACAAATCCGGATGAGAACACTCTCGATGCAGGATGGAGAAACTCTGAATTACTCGCATCAAGCTAATGTCAGCCATGTACCAGGTATAAAAACAACGCTAAATATTGTAGAGCAGACAAAATCTTGAGGTAGAAGTTTTTGCGATTTTTGCTCTAATTTTTCTTATTGTAACTTGATAATTTGCAAGTGCTAGTTTAACAGGATAACAGCTCTCACAAGCTTGTAATTTTACTGGTGTAGCAGTTGCTATTGTTTTCTGTTTGTTCCATTGTTCTCTCGAAGGCTACCTTGCCATCCCTTGCCATCCATGTATAAGGCTTTACGAAAGTTCCTACACGACTCGTCTACTTTGTGACTTTTGACTACTTTTCGTCTTTCAGTAAACTGTCCCCAGGGCTATTTCTTCAACACTTCTAGTTGTCAGGCTTGCGCAGCAGACCAGTACCAGGATCAAGAGGCCCAGACCTCTTGTGTTTCGTGTCCATCCGGGACATCGACTTTTGGACAAGCAGCATCAAAATGGAGCAAAGACTGTCAAGGTGGATAGTTTGTTTATTCTTCGTGCTTTCCTTTCTTGCTCATTGTAGAAGAATGGAGACTAATAACAATTCAGAATTGTGTAAAATGACCATCTGCTACACATCTAATACCAAAATGGCCGCTGATTTATGCACACACAAACTGGCCCTTGTTGCCTCGTTCAAGATAAAATATTCTTTTGATTTTTGAGCTTAAAAACGAGGCAAGAAGGGCTAATTTGAATACCAATAAAAGAATATTAAGATGGTAGCCATTTTGGAATGAGGTGTTTGGAATAAGCTCATTTGTTACAACGTCCGCTGCCTGAAAAGACATGGGTTCGACCTCCGTTGGGGGCTCAGGAGCGTTACTTGCAGGGCCAATGCAGAATGCTTCTCTGTTGTATCAGTTTCAAGAACAAAAATCGCTAAAAACTCCTTAAAAACCTTGGCATCAGTTTGCTTCGGGGTAAATTGTTCGCCTTTAACAATTGACTAGACTACGAATCGTAAAGAAATGAACGTATAATGTTTAAAGTCTTTATTCGATCTATAACAAAGGAAATACATGATCCGTGAGAAATCTAACTTCGAAAGATTCATAATTGAACGTTGCATACAAGATCACTAAAATTACAATACTACTTCTGTGAAGTTATCAAGCCAAATTGTTTTCAGATCGATTAACTCAGGTGAAGCCGCAAACGGATCAGCGAACAGTTAAACCGGTTAGCGAGGTGAAACATGTGTTCGTAAAACGAACGCGTATAAGAGGGATTTCTTTCACGTAATATATCAAACACGAGAGACAGTGTTTCATCGGGATATCCAAACACCGAGAAGAGAGTTGAAAATACGACGCGCAGCGGAGTATTTTTAATGAACTTCGAGGTGTTTGGATAGCCGATGAAACACTGTCTCGAGTGTTTGATATATCTTCTCAATCGAAACAAAAACCAAGGAGTAAACGGAGAAATAAAATCGTCAAAATCTATGCTAATTAAGATCGGGTATCAAAACCTCCTTCACGGTTATGATTTTCTTTGTTTTAACTCGATGAATTATTAATGAGTTTGAGAATTATGGATCAATGGTAATTTATCGGCATAAGGGGCTACGCCTTTTAAAAACTGTCAATCAGAAGAGAATTAATTAACAAACACTGTCACTTAGTTACACACACAACATTCTTAGCTCTTTCACGCTTTCAGAATTTAGTTCATAGCTTCAAATAAAAGTTTCATTTCCTAATATTTGTCGAGCCTACTGCAATGTTTTTTGGTAGTCTGAATCTTCTCCCGGAGTTCGCTAATAATTTGTTACCTCCTTTCAGAAATCCCCAGCCCGTCCAAGACTGAAGAACAAGGCATTCCAAAGAAAGTGCTTTATCCAATTGTTGTCGTAGTATCCCTTGTGGTTATCGCTCTGATTGTTGTCACCGTCTTCTGTCTCCGGAAACGCTACTTGTAAGTTCTTTGGTTTATAATAGAAATTTTAGAAATAGAATATCGACCACATGTTTCTATGAGATAGACTATGAAGACCATACAAGTGAGTAATAAAAATCGGAATAGAACCACAGGCGAATTTATTATTTAACTGAATGGTTTCACTTGAAAGCTATAGCTTTAGAATAGTGTATAGACCATGGAAAAATGTGGTAGATTTATCTCGCACGCGCATGACAGCAACTTGAAGCCAACTGACCCTTCCCAAATGTCCGCTATACGTTTCTTGAAAAAATTTAAAGAATTTCTATTTTTTAAGTTTTCGGAAATTGCCTGAAGTTAATTCATGATCTATGCTCTCTTCTGCCTAGGCCAATGAGCGCGAGAGAGTTGTACCAGTTCTGTTGTGAAAAAAGGTGCAATTCGATTCTATTCAAGTCGACGTTTTGTGGTTTCTGTTTTTTGTTAGCTTTGGTTGACAGAATGAAACTGCAGGAAAGTATTCATTGCTAATGCTAAGGACTGAGTAATATTTTCGATTATTGCACGAGTGACATATTTAAGGGTGCCAATAAGTAAAATGGACCAATCAGAATGCTTCATTTCCGTCCCATATTTACTATAATTTCTATTTCTAATATCGTCTAATCAGTGTCTTATTAACCAAGCTTGCTAGGGACCGTTCTGTACTTGAGAAATTTTTCTCATCATTTTTCCATTCACTAAAGGTCAATAACTTCTTTTTGTAGTGTTGGTAGACGGCAGCCGAAAGACAATATTGGACATATCAACCCGACGTATGATACAGCTAGCATTCAGGACAACGAACCAGTATATGACGAAATTGGATTTCAAAACCCCCATTTTAACCCAGGCGAACAATACCAGTCACTAGATGAAATCCGGCCAATGCCTAATAATGTCTACGCAAGCCTTGAGTTCAATCAGTCAGGTCTATCCTTCGGTCAATCAGAGGTCTAGTAGCTTGAATAGAATAATACCTTGTAGTTACTGTTTTCAGTCAAGGGAACAAGGGAAGGGGCTTGATTATGGTTTCAGCTCCCCCGTTCGGTTGCCCTTGTAACAAAACACCTTGAAAGTATTATGTCTTTTGTGAATAGTTTGTAGCTTTATCCAAAACATGTAGACAAGTCAGAGAGAACATGCTATTGGGTTGTCTGCTTGCAGAAAGTGTGTGTAATAACGATAGTATCAAATTAAGAAAACCTCAAAAACATACTTGAGCAGCTGAAACACTAGAAGAGTAGTATCAAACCAAAAAGGGACAAGGATAGCTGACATCGAAAAAGATTGAGACAGTTCACAAACAAAGAACGTTCCGAAAATTTAGGCCACAATTATCTTACCACAGCAAATACAGAGTTTGCTTACTACCTCGCAAAGAAACCGTATTAATTAGGCACCTTTTATTTACTATAAACCTTAGTGGCAAAACTGTCGATACAATTATACTGAAAGACACAGGTTTTAAACGTATCAATAAGGGTTAGGGTGATGGTTAGGGTTACACTTAATCCAAATAAGTGTCAATACTTATATATGTAAGTCTACAGAACTGAACACAATTGTTGTGTAACGTTCTGTGACCGTCTTGCATGTTACAATACAATAAAAATTTCAAAAAAATGGTTAACTGAGTCTTTTGTTTAGGGTGTCAAAATGCTATTTAACATATTACGCCAATAACACGCCTGGAAACAGATGTGTTATCATTCCGCCCAGAAATTCAATCTTTCAGATTCTCCTTCATCGGCGACGAGGAAACACGTGGAGAAACCCACAGCAGTTTTCATCAACGAAGATATTTTTCCCTTTATGATTATTAATGCAATTCTAGTCAACTTATACTTCGTGCAGCACGCATGGCTCCAATTATATGAAGGAGCACGCGGTTCATGCATGCGGTTCATGCAATCTCTTAAAATTTCTGAAACTCTTCGCTTTCAAGCCAAAAATTAATAATGGTAATAGTGATTGTAATCAATGTGGTGATTAGTGGATTTAGCTGGTAGGAATAATCGGCTTGTGTAACTGTCCGATTACACTGTCCGATTACAACTTTGCAGATCAATTAATGCAAAATACAGCAATTTATGCACCAATCAGTTGTGAGGAAATTGTAATGGTTATGATTAAGACAGGAATCTGATAACTTTCCCAGCTTGAAATCAGTTTGTTTCACAGTGCTTCTAGAACGTTTTCCTGTAAAAGTCTCGCACATTTTCGTGTCAAGCTCGATAAAAAGTGCGAGGCGGTGAAAACCGGAAGTGGCGTTGATTTTTATGCATGAGTATTTGGCACAGCGGCAAAACGAGGTGAGCGTGCGCAGTGTTCCGCTATAATTTCTCCATAGAAGTTCTTAAATTTCCAAAACATTTCGCTTTGAATCCAAAAAGTAAGACAGTCTTTGAAAAGTTAAGCTCTGTGCGCCATGTGTGGGTAAGAAATCTAATAATTGTTCTCCACTGAGTTCCCAGCTTGAAATTGTGTTTCACAGTGCCATCTCTTAAACGATATTTCCTGCAAAATTATCGCATATTTTCGTGTCAAGCTATGAGAAAGCTCGAGGCGGCGAAAACCGTAAGTGGCGTTGGATTTTTGCGTTTGACTACTGTGTGTGCGAGGCTGGAAACCGCAAAAGTTCAACGCCACTTCCGGTTTTTGCCGCCTGGAACTTTCTGGCAATCATGACGCGAAAACTTGCAAAACGTTTGTAGAAAAAACGTCTTAAAGTAGTACTGGGAAGCTGGATAACAATTATTAAATTTCCTATGCATACACGGCGTACAAAGCTTAACTTTGAACGTCTGTCTTACCTTTGGGCCGTCCTTTTGACTTGAAAGTGGAGGGTTTCAGTTGGCTTATATGAGGTAGCTTGACTTTTGTGCAGACCGCTGTAATAGGATGTGATGAATAACATTTCAGTGAGGAACATATCAACCAATTGGTTATTAAAGGTAAGTCTTAACGCACTACCGCTTTTTACACGGACGTTTTTATTTCGTTTATGGTTACAATATATACTCGTGGCATAAATATTATAAAATAGTGGGCCGTTTCCATGGCAACAGAATAGATCAAATGCGACCTAGTTTTCTTTCCATTTTGCAGAAAGTCCACTCATTAGATTTTTATTTGAAATTACCCATGTGTTAATGAGACTGTGATACCTTTAAGGCAGGAAATTTACGCGATTCTGACAGACATTTTTCTGACAAAAATTAATTCTAAGCGTATTGTTGATTTCCTCTGTCAGAATTTTATTTTTATGATTCAGGTGTCTGAGTCGTAATATTGTCTGAAAGCATGCAAAAATTCATCAATTTCTAATGACTCGATTCGAGAAAATTCAGTTTGTTGACATAACAATCCGCTCACAATTTTTGAACGCACTGCGCATGCACCGGCCGTAATTTACCTTTTTGACATGGCAAAAAACTGTAAACCACATTTTACCAGCTGGTGAGACTTTTTTTAAATATATGTGCTGCCAACTTGGTCAACTTGTTTGCTTTTATGATTAAAGCCACGCCATATTGGGTAATGCCGCTGACCACCCAGAGAAACTGTGTTCAGTCACCTGAACGAATTGCTACCTGCTATGTTAAACTTTGGGAATTCAGTCAAATGGAATGTCATCCGTGTTGTAACCCGATTTTATCTTGGCAATAGAGTTGATAAGAAGATCAAGTATTTTGTCAAATAAACCTGAAAGTGTTTTATCGTGTTCTCCTTGCTGAACCTCGTCTTCCTTGAACGCATCACCCAATGATTGGGTGATGGGTGACGGGTTTCATCAAGTAGTGAAGGAGTGTCAGATTCATTGCTGATACGAACTCTGAAAAAAAGATCAAAGACTTTTTCATCGATGGGGTCGGCGAAATCTATGTGTTTCCTTATAAATTGTCTGAGTTCCTTTTCTTTGGACACATCCTGGTCCCCTTGTGGCTGAGCAAAAAACATTCTGAAACCTTTGTGCAAAGATTGCATAAAATTTGTACTAAATGCCAGTATGCCGTTTAAATGTGAAGGGTAACGAGCACAAGGGTGAAGCATCCTGTTTAGCGAAGTCTGGATTGTTTCATTGGTCTCTACTTTCTTGAAGTCGTCTTTAATCAAATGGTATTTCAATAGTTCAACGAGGCCCTGAATTGCAACAAGCGCACGGCGCTTTATGTCTGGTTGATTACTGATCCAGACCCACAAGTAGGCTCTTTTGTGCCAGAATGCGTCAAATACCCCTGGGAACACTCCAAAGGGGAAATCATATTTCCTTACAAGCTCTCTGAGACTTACGACTAAGGACCTTCCAGTGGATCCATAGCTTGAAGTCTGCAATGTGTGTCGTGAAATCTGCAATCATTGTCGTTAAAGGCCATATCAAGCAACGTCTTAGTGACCTCCTGGTAAACGTCATGCAGGTCATGATATCGATAACTTGCAACTGAACAGCATTCTTGGGTTGCTTCCGTCGCACGCAAAGGGGCTGTTGTCTTTTCTTTCCTGTGTTGGGCCTCACTGTTGCATGGGATTTGTTGGATTTCCCCGTGCCTTTGGTCTGCGGCAGGTATTACAGACAGAGATGACTCGCCTGTTGGAATTGTTTTCTTAGAGGCACGTTCTTCTTTTTTGACATATTTTGATTTTGTCTCTTCTTTGTTCTGAATTAATTGATTTGCAAATCGCATTGGGTTTTCCATAATTTCTTCAACTTTCATTGCCATAGATTCCAGAGTCTTGGAATTTTCAATATAATCTTCGCCAAACAGATTGTACGACTTCACAAAGAAATGTCGTAAATCTTTCTTTTTAAGAACATCTAAAAGTTCCCTGAATAGTTTCTCCATACATTTGCCTCTGTTCCTTTCGTTCCACAGGTCAGCACCAGTTTCTTCAATCGTTTGCAGAAAAATGTTCTTCAGGTGAAACGACACCAAGCTTTTTGGCTCAGTGGAAAAATAAGCGCGATGATATCTTTTCAAACAACGGTAACACTCACGCTGGATATCATTCATCTCTTGGCTCAGAAGGTATTCTTCATGAGAAAAGGATATTCTGAAGTCACAATCTGGATTTCCATTGTTCTTTGGACACTTTACCACCAAGTGGAGCCCCTCCTGAAAAACCTTGCTGACAATGTCAGGCGAAGGCCAGCTCTTGTTTGATCCATTCCCTTGCGACCTTTGGCCTGGGATAAGGTCAACTCAGCTTGTAACTCGCCCAGTGTTCTTGAGTTTCGTTTCGATGTTCTCAGTTAATGTTTTTTAAATAAGTTCCAAGAATCGATCACATCTTTTTTGAAGTTCCCTGATTTCATTATCGTCTTTGCCATCCAAATTGTATGGTAGATCTATATGGGTTCGCCCTCCAGCTTTTGACTCATTTTCCTGCTCGTTGTAGTCTCCATTACTTTTATTTAAGTGTTTTGCATCGTTTTTGCTAACAGCTGGTGAGAAATTTCTTCTGAATATCTCGGGTTTGTTGATCGGCTTGATGACCATTTCAAGTCTTCAGGAGACCTCTGATGGACAACAACGTTGTGTGGTGCGATTCCCGTTTGTGGTTTTTCATTTGGAGACAAGGTTACTCCCTAGCAGTTTACCGCAAATTCAACTTTCTCTTTTCCGTCCCTCTTTTCTGACGTGCCAACTTGCTGATCGCTCGTATGCCTTGATCGACTACCGATAACTTGAAGCCGATCTAAGAGATCTGTAAGTCTACCAGGTAGTTGTGGACAAAAAAGGAACTGCGTAAAACTTAAATGTGCATCGACGACATCCCTCAAGAACACCAGAAAGTCATTCAGACGTTCTGCGTGTTCCCGAGTATAGTCAATTCGGTTGGCTTCACACAAGAAGTGAACAATACACTCCAATTCAGCGGCTAAGTCGTTAACAGAGAAATGTTGTGAGTCAGCATTTGGCATTTACCGGAATTTTGAAACAGTATCTATCCAGTGAGACACACAAAGATTTACGGCTGGGCTGCTTCCTCTGTTCTTCAGTTGGGTGGTAAAATCCGGGAAAGGGAAAGCAACGTCCTCAAAACCTTAACAGAAAACGGAAAAAAGTCAACTACTAAATCTGCAAAAGGCCCAAAAATGTCAGGACGGAAATTCTTTAAGGCTGAAGTTGCCACGTACTCTGTGTCTTCCACAAGCCAGGACTGTAGCACGGGGTGATCACCTCCTTTGATTCGCACGTGCAGCGGATTCTCTAGTGAATATTCAAGCTGATCCTCGCGTATCGCCAAGTTATCTGAGTTCGAAAAGATCATGAAGTCCATGTCTCCAGTATCGTTGGGATCATAATATTGTAAATCTTCAACTGCGCTTCCATATGCTCGCAACATGATGTGATTATTATTTAATTCACTTTTCTTAGTTTCGGAACAAAATTGAGGTTAAAGATGACCTGTGGAATAATCGTTGTATTTCTTATATATTTCACCTTCCTTGCTTCTCTCTGCCAAAGTCTTGAAGATGAAGTTAAGTTCTTCAATTTTCTCACCTCTTGGCAAAGCCATTTTACAATGTATAATGTTACTCAAGCCTACAGGCTTAGGGTCTTATATACGTGCAAAAATAGGGAAATGTTAGGGAGATTTTGTTTTCTGGCAGTATTTTTGGACTCTTACTGAAGACGCAGCTATCACGAGATTCGCACTGCTTTAAAATAACAAACACGATTGTTTCATCTTTAGTGATGTTAATCATTGCCTTGGAATTAAAGGAAACCTTGAAACAATAGTTAAACAAGGTACTAAATAAAAAAAAATTGTAACAATAAGAGTCAAGGAATTGTCTTCGAATGAGAGACTGAGAGGGACTGCAATCGACAAACTTTCAAATTTTAGACTACACATTTCAAGATTTGTCACCTTAATGACAGAATTCCTTTCATTTTAATATATCAATATTAACAACTAAACAATCTGCTTATTTAAGCACCTGTCTCATCGCTCAAGGCAGACGCGTTTCACTTTCCAGAAAAGTGAAAAAATGTAATCTTACACGTGTGAGGAACACGTTTAGACTTTGTAGTTTTATTATAATGCTCGTCAGAGATTCCAGAATTCAAACCTGAGATACCTGTTATATATATTCAACAAAGACCTACTTAATTTTGTTCTGTTTTCTATACAAAGTTGCTTTCATATATTTTGAAACTTTACTCTCGTGATTTCAGACTAGACGCTTTTTTTACAGTTTTTCCGCTAACAAAAAAACCTGGTTAAACATACGGAAGAAACAGTTAAGGATGTTAAGATTTTAAAAATTGAGTAATTGTATTCAGGAGATTACATAGTCGATAAAAGTGTTGTTTTTGTCACTGACTTGTATATTGTTAAGATTTTCTAGAAATCTAATTGTGGACACTTGGAATGAAAATATTCAGTTTCTTCAGTCCTATTATTGGTCTCGATATCTTACTTGCTTAACGTGATTTGCATCCTCTAAGCGATTGTCCAAAACTTTACTGAAATCAAATTAACCAATAACGTCTTGATCTGTAATAGAGCCTTAAAGCGGCAACTTCGTTTCAATTTCCAGAAGCTAGATACGAAATTATTTTAACTGCCGGAGACTCCACGAAACTGGGCGTAAGTTCACTCAGCCATAGCTATAGAAAAGAGGTACGAGCAGATATTTCTCTTTAAAAAATACTGGATTCTCGATCGCGTCTTTCTAAACAACCGGTTATAGTAGTTTTAGTGACTGACAGTAGGATTGTCATAAGCCTGTTATGCTTCAAGATAAGCAATACTTATCGGTTTTGTAACTCACTTGCTGTGACGACTAGAAAGCGACGAAAGAAAAAACAAACCTGCATGTGTCAGTTAACGTCAGTATATAGCTGTGACGTTGGAGCTATCTTTCTCTGACGGTTGTCAGCATTAACCCAACGGTTGTCGTCCAATGTTATCGCTGGTTTAAAGGAGCTACGGAGTGATATTTTGAGTAATGTCTTCAACAAAATATAGGAAGCCTAAACATAAAAGTTTGCTGAAGAAGAACACCAAAGGAGTGATAGTAAACCAAAAAGGAACAAGGATGGCTGAGAATGGAATAGATTGGAATAGGTTATTTTTTTCAAAGAGCACGAACGGTGACTAAGCTAAGGAATTTACGTTTCCCACTGAATTTCATTTTCCTCCATTTGTATCACCGTCATCCTGAAATTCAGGACAGTCTTTAGTTCCAAGAATAATGTCCTGTAATTGAAACAATGATCGGGTTAGTGGTAAAGCAAATGAAAGCCAAGATCTTTGCATCAAAGAGACCTAACTTCTAACACCATATTGGTAATGAAACGTTAGCTTTTATCCCCGGCCCTCCCCAAGGGGTGTCTTGGAGTACCCGTGATCCCCCCTTGTTATACACTTTTTAAGGCGGGACGTAACCTAAAAACACAGCATATTTTCTAACTCTTTTAGTGGCTAAGATTTAATTCCAAACAATGGTAAAATATACATTTTTAGAAAGCTTAAAGACTAAAGATTATGAAAACCGTAGAACTGTATTTTAACCTGACATCGGTTGATTAAATCTGCCCCCTACAGAAGAGAAAAGATAACTCCTACAACAACTGGTCAAAATGAATAATTTTACCATTATTATAAAGAAGACAAATAGCTAGCTGGAATAAGCATAGAGATTTTTAAAAAGTTAAAACCACATGAAATGGTGACTAGTTAAATCTGATACAGAAAATCCAGCATACGTTTCAGTGGATAACTTCTACAAAATACGCTGGATGGAAAAGTTATAGGCTTAAAACACGAAACTTATCCAGAACAACAAATCCTGAAAATTTCAGCTCAATTGGACAAATCCTTCTCAAAATATCTTTTCTCAAAGGCAAAAATAACTCGTTTTGAGAAAACGAGCTTTGAACTTACAGTAACAGAAATTATTAAAGTAAAACTTCAATACCTTAAGATTCAAATTCCGATGAAAACAAAATTATGATTTTTTTTTTTGCAGAATTTTAGGTTAAGTCCCCCTTAAGAAAACATGTCAAAAACAGGGTGGATCTTGACATGACAAACTGGTGAGCACAATGGGTGTGACCCCGCTTTGAAAAATCCTTGCTATGCCAATGTACCCTGCCTCTCCTCGCTTCCCCTAACCCCCTCTTCTCGCTTTCCTACCCTCCCCACCTCTCCTGCTCTGCCTTTCGCCAGATCTCTGTTCCTGTGCACTCCTTTGCCCGTGCAATACTTGGCTTCTACTTGAAAATACATTATTCCATTCTACTTTGTACTATTGAATTATGGTGTTTGCCTGCAGATGTCACTATAATACAGAAGAAGGGTTTTTAGGGCATGTACTAAAACCAGGAACACCGGAAAACCGGACCACCGGAACACCCCGAAACACGGAACACCGGAACGCCCTGTAACAACAGAATATTTTTAGAAATGTATTAGCATTTAACGGTATTTCTGGTGTTCCGGGGTGTTCCGGTGTTCATGAATTTAGTACATGCCGATTTTTAGAGTTGTGGTCAACAGAATAATAACTATTTTAATTGGGAGACGAGCTGAGAATGAAGAAATATTACTTTACTGGTCTTTACTAGTTTATCGGTATGTAAAACGCTTACATTTATGTTCCTCCCGCATTGGCCAGATATCATTGATAAGTTAACAACTCCAGGAATTCTAGCAATATGGCCAGTGTCCAATAGCTTGCAGTTCTGGTTTCCTTGTCCATGGAAAATGTATTTATCGCAGTGAGTAAGACGAAGGCAATGATCAAGGCATTGGGTCTCAGTCCAGACTGAATGCACTGCAATCTCTCGACCAGTACATTTCGATTTCTCCAAGAGTCCAGCACCCCAAAAATGGTCGCAATTCCAAGTTACAACTGAAGGATACATATGAAACGAGATTAAAAGTTGAAAAATAAAATGCTCCATGTTGGTAAGTTTTTATTATTATTATTATTATTATTATTATTATTATTATTATTATTATTATTATTATTATTATTATTATTATTATTATTATTATTATTATTATTATTATTATTATTATTATTATTATTATTATTATTATTATTATTATTATTATTATTACAACAACTGGTGGAATGGGAAAGGAGTGCTTGAGCTACCACAGCAGACTAGCAGAGTTGATTGCCATCAAGAAAGGAGAGGACTACGCCAAAACGATCTCATGGATACGAGCTAGAACCTCCTTTGCACTTTTGAGATCCGCATTAATCTGTCTCAGAGGAACTAGATCCGCTGTACGGAAATCATGGGACTTCCGTAATATTGATATAGAAATTGAGAACACTGAGGGCGCTATTTATTGATTTTTTTCTTTTTAAAGGGACACTTTTGTGTTTTAAAACAATTGTAAATAGGTTTCAGCCTACAGGATTATCCAGTTTTTATATTTTTATGTTTTCTTTGATGTGACATTCCTGCCTGTATTTTATGCGAACTAGAGAACCTTTCGGAAAAATGTTTTTTTTTTTTTTTTGTAATTTGTTTTATTTTTTTCAACACTTAACGCACTTACAATGCGTTACGTACAAGATATATACACAAAGTTACTTACATTACACATTATCACTTAACTTACACTTACACTTAACTTCCAAAAAAAAAAATCTATATAACACCTATACTATGAGCTAACATGTGGCAAAAGCTTCTCCCATTTTTTGAAATGTGTAGCTAATTTGTTCCGCCTTGCTGCTATCTTTTTTTCAACATAGAATATCTCTCTGATCTTGGCCTTATAAACCCGTAAAGACGGATTCACAGATTTCAATTTACATTTATAAATATAAAACTTAGCTATTAATATCATATGATTTAGAATAATAAAGTCCTCCTCTACATTAAAAACTCCAAAAAAGATATCTGTTAATGTAAAGGATTGATGCTTAATGTTACATTCACCAAGCCAAGAACAGAAAGCTTCCCAAAACGTTCTTGTCACATTGCAGTTGAAAAATAGATGTTCGAAGGATTCAATCTCGTGTTGACAAAAAGTACACAAGGGCGAGTCCGTCATTTTTAACCTAAACAATTTTTCATTGGTAAATACTATGTTATTTAATATCTTGTACTGGAATTCTCTAATCTTAGCTTCAATCGTGACTGTGAAAGGCAAGGAGTATATTTTCTTCCAGTCAAAGTCAAACTGTGGGAACTTTTCTTTAAACTTTTTTTGAGCAGTTGGAGGGACTTGCTTCTTACTTTTAAATTCATTGTAAAGCCATTTGGACGAAACATTTGATAAAGCCACCTCAAAATCTTCCATTCTTAAATAAATTATGTTGTCGATATAAGAAGGGAGGTGTTGCGTGCTTTGTCTAATGATCTGTCTCCATTCACAAGGGATTGCGTCGACGATGCTCATTAATTTAAAAAGCTCTACTGGCGACAGATTTGCATTTAACACCTTCACACCCTTTAGAAAAATTCCAGTGTCAGAAATAAGATCACCAACAGTGACAATTCCCTTAGCAAAACAATGTTTTTCAAAAAACGAGAACTTTTGAGTAGTAATATTCTTATTATTCCATATAACCTGATGGATAACATCCCCGTACGATTGTATCGAAGTCTGGTTTAAGAAGGACCAGGCGTCAAGACATTCTTTATAAAAGGTTGGAAGGTAAATAGGTAACTTTTTTGTATCAAAGTTACACTTAAGAATAAATTCGCCGCCTATCTGAGAGAGAAAATAATTCAGTGTTATTTTCCAAGAGCTAGAGTTATTCTTATCCGCAAATCTTTTTAATATCATTACCCTCTGTGCACGGATCATCGACTGAATATCCAACATCCTAAGACCACCGTCTTCAATATCATTGATAAGAGCGACACGTTTAATTTTGTCGTTACCTTTCCAAATAAAACGGTAAATCAGACTGTTGATCTCTTTGATAAAGTCTTCTGTCACTGTAATCAGCGAAGCTTTACTCAAAACTTTGGGAATAATGAACGCTTTAGCAATTTGTATCCTTCCTAGTAATGTAAGTCCTCTCCATTTCCACATATTCAATATGTCTTTAATAGACTTGATAATTGACTCACAATTTGCTTTCATCCTTAATGACACATTATAATCGAAAACTATTCCCAGAATTTTAATTGATGTTCGGACTTTATGCGGATAATGAGTTTGATCAAGACGATGATTGCCAATGGCAAAGATTTCTGTTTTCTCTTTGTTTACCTTGAGATTAGAGAATCTGGAAAACAACTCCAGAATCGAAACTAAACGGTGATATGACGCATTATCTCTCAGGAAGCAAGTCATATCATCGGCAAAAAGTGTTAATTTAATTTCTTCTTCCTTAACTAATATACCTTTAATTTCACTATCTTCTCGAATTTGGCACGCTAGAACTTCAAGGGTTAAGATGAATAATAAAGGTGACAAAGGATCGCCTTGTCTAACCCCACACCGAACTGGGAATAAGTCAGCAGTAAAGCCATTATTTAAAACACAACTGGTTATATTAGTATAGAACGTCTTGATCCACTTTAAAAATTGTGTTCCAAAGTTGAATTTTTCGGAAAAATGTTGACTCTAATAGATTTTGCTTTTGAAAAAAAATTTATTGTTGTTATTGTTGTTAGGGTTAGTTATTATTAATTAATTATTTTAAGATTGTAAATACTAATGCGAAACTCTGTTGAGTTTGATCAATTTCTGTCATACTTAAGTTGCCAGTCGCCAATAGGTTAATTTGGAGAGAACCGTGTCGCCAGTTCATTGTTATTTTATCGGCCATGTTGCTAAACCGCCATGCAAGTCCTGCATATTTGATACTCACCGAAATCGCTGCATAACGTGAAGAACAAAGCTGCAGCTAGCAAAGTGTGCCGCACCGAACGAGTCATCTTCCAAACTGAAAATAACAAAAGCAGATTTCAAAATATACATAAACAAATTTTGGCTTAAATTTTAAAAGGTTAAATATTGCCAAATACGAATTCATAAAATGGTTCTACTTTATTTTTACCAACCGAATAGAAATAATAGTTTAATGGAGTGGGGGTTTGCGATGTTAACTTATGTTTGAATCTTTTGCCAGCAAGCGAAAGATGTACTTAATTTAAGATAGATTAATTTTTTTAAAAAAACATCCTCCCAAATGAAAGTTAAAGAAAACTGTAAAGACGTTTCATACTTACACATATTTGGCTAAGCCAGCTGAGTTTCCCGTTGAAAAGTGACTTGTGTCCTTAAAAAGATATGGGAAACACGTTTGTTAAGAATATACTGCCACTAAGCTTGACTCATCCATTATTTAATGATCCAAGCTTCCTATTATATCCGTGGACCGTTTGTCAGGTGCAATTTGCTAATGTATTCTCGCTCATGAAAATAAACATTTCAAACAAGCAAATAAACAGGATTTTTCTCCATTGTTTACTGGGCTCTTGTATCTGCAATTTTAAATCGTCATTTTCAGAGACATGACTCAATGGAAGGCGACCACTGCTGTCTGCTTATCATGATACATCAGTCTGTACTGGATTTAAAGGATTGGCCAGGGAATATGTATGCAACTCTGAACGTCTCCAAGGCAGATGTTCAAAATTTAACTCTTCCAGACTCGATAGGGAATAATATCAATATCGCATAATCGCATTTTCTAGTGTCGTTATCAGTGACGAAATAATTGTTATTTCTAATTTACCTAGTGTCAATTACCTGCATCCCCTCGCGTAATTATTCACAATTTCTAAAAAGAAATCTCGCCATCGACTCTAGCATAAATTATAGATAAACAAATACGGTTTACTTTACGTTTCCTCTAATAAACAAACAATGCAAAATGTAGATAAATTTAACTTATAATTATCATTGAGGTCGATTTCCCAGGTTCTTATGTAATCGATTATATTCTACAGTGTAAACAGACTAACCTGAAGCATTTTCCATTTGTCATTTTTTATGTCTTTTAAACCAACAACATCGCTCCCTCATATATTTCTGACGATAATAAAACGCTGGCGACTGAATTTAGTCTGTTCACATTTTATTGTCTAAAATAAATTAAAATGATTTTAATCGACTATCGATTTTATGCAAAATTCACTTTGCAAGCTAGCTTATAAGCTATGCCCCTGTGGAGCATGCGCAGCCGTGAAATGAGCTCGCTCACAATCTTGTACCCTGTTTGTACGCAGCAATCTCGTTGCCAGAGTCCACGGGCTCCACGGTCAGCGGTTGGTCGCCAGGTGAGACTTCGGGAAATGTATTTTTTACTCCAAAAACCTGGGGTTTCGGTTTTGTGCACATGCTTAGCTCTAAAGACAATTTAGAGATTACATTACATGTCCAGAAATGGATTAATCCCGGACTGTTAAACGTCATTTGGATGATTTAAGAACTGTGCCATGGCGTTTAAAGGGCTGCTCGAAAGTATTTGAATTCTACGTGTCACTATCATCCATCACCCGGGCATTTGCCATTATTTTCTTATTTTGCGGTCTATTCCAAACAGCGAGCAGAACGATAAAGGGAAAGCAAAAAACCTTCAAAAGCTATTTAAATTTTTAAAGATTATTCTCCTCTAACCAGGCGGCTACAGATTTTACAGATTTTCCCTGGAAATAGGCAATCTCCTTCGCGCGGTATGGCACAATCGTGTCAACCGATAAGTGACGTACTAGGAAGAACATCGACACCCCACCCCCCACCCTCCGGTACAAGATCTAGACCGCTTAAAACAAGGTGTAGCTGTAATCAATCCCCTGGATCCGCCCCTTGTTTATGTGAAATACTTGAAGTTTTTAAACTGCAAAAGTTTTGAGATCAATTTTAAGTAAAATGTGTTATACTTTCAGTATTTTTTCTTTTCTTTTTTTTTTTACTTTTTCATTTAAAACTTTCTTTGATTTTTTTATTCATTGTTTTTATCATTTTTACCGTAAAAAAGTAGGGGGGATAAAGCCCCCCAGCCCCTACCCCTGCGTAGTCCCTGTTAATACAGATACATGCATAAATTTCCCTCTTTCTTTTTCCGCGTGTTTGTGATTCGCTGGCAGAAAAGCGTGCAAATAAAATCCGCGCCAAATTTGTGTCGTATTTTTAATCCATATTCATGACAAATTGTAACACGTGCTCAAACCCAACAGGTCGTGAATGTATGAAGACGTGTCGTCCGGTGAGGTCCCGTTTTAAATCTTGAAGGAAGAAGATGCTTGATGCTTGGCGGATTTGAAGCTTGGAAAGCCTTCCTCGCTCTATTCCTTCGAAGGTAAGCACTGATTTTACCTAATATACCTACTACTTCTCGAGTGTACGAAGCCGGAGAGTTAACACGTTCGCGGAGAATTTATTGATTCGAAATATGTAAGTTATGGCATGGTAATATCAACATGAACAAATTTTCAAAGAAGTGTTGCCGAGAACATTGTGCGTGTTGTTCGACTTTAAACTTATTACAACAAAATTAGCTTGATTAGAGATTCCTGAATGTAAAGATTATTTTAAATCAGTCGCTCAAAGTATTTTATCTTTTACTAGGACTGAGAAACGACGACAACACCAGTGGACAGATCCATGAGACGATTGTCTTAGGTAACTTGAACTTTATTCAATTCCACGCTCGAAATTAATTTATCTAACCTTCTTTGACGAATTTGTTGGTACATCATGATAATGAGAATTTGTTGGTACATTATGATAATACATAATCATTTGCCTGAGGATTCTGCTGACAAAGATAATACATCCCTAGCTAGTTAATGATCTTGCGTACTCATTAGCTATCCTCAATGTACTCTAGTGAAACTCGATTGGAGCAAAAGGCCTTGATTATATATTACACGGGAATCGACTAATTTTAATATTTATTTATTTATCGTAATTTTCGAATCAGTGCTTGGTAGGGAACATTCCGGAACCGTTTTAAAGCAATCGCTCGACAACTTTTTATTCTGAGGAATCACTTATTCCAGGATTAAAAGACGATCGTCATATTAATTTCTCTTGCGTTTATTCTCAGTGCATTGTGTAATTTGTAAATTGGCACTGCGCATCAAAACTGAAGGGATAGAAAATATAAGCAGGAAGACTGGCTGAAAATTACAAAAATGAAATAAAAATTTGCACTAGCCTTATTAAAATATACTTCAAATTGATTTTAATTGCGTTCAAATGTTAGCCTTGGACGTACACGCGAACTCAAACCCACGCCGTGGTAAAAGGGTGGGGGTGGGGGTGGGGGGGGGGGGGGCAAAAAGAATTGATGGCCCCTACGGGGGGTAGCCCGCCACGAATGAAGTCATTTTTGGTAATGTGTCAAATTGCCTTCAAATATTAGCCTACCAAGGGAGAACCACCAAACGGTCAACAATAAATTGGCAAGACACATGGATGGCTTTGAATGAGGAATTACGAAGTGTTAGATGGATTGTAAATGGCAAACATGAAACATTTAAAATTTTCAACGATTGTTATTCTTGACCGAGCCTGTTCAAGGCACAGCGAATTAATTTACATTATCCAGAAAGCCCTGGTCATTTATGACGTCACAAGACATCATTAGCGCCGCCATTTTGGATTTCACTATTTGATTTAAAAAGTCAGAAACAAACAGTTAATTTCGCTATTTTGCTTAAGAAAACAGAAGAAAACGTCAACATTTAAAACGTTAGCTCATCATGAGGTTACCATGGCAATGTCAAAAGGCATGGACACGCAATTGAAACGTAAAAAATTTTGCAAAGGACGAATGAATGTATTCTGAACGTTTCAGCATCAGGGAAAAAAAAGCCTCGTTTCCAAACACCCTCCCCTATACGTGCTAGGTTAATTCAAATTGTCGGCAAATACGTCATCTTTGAAAACACGGTAGGCTGACAGAGGACGCCAAAAAATGCATGGTCCTAGTAACTTCCAGAGTTATGAAAAAGCCACGTGGCGATTTTCTCAGTCGTTTTTTTGCAACGAGCCAAATTGCCCTTAAAACGTAAGAAGCCTAAAACGAATAATTTAGTAAGGAAGACAAACATTAAAGAGGTGATACTAAACCATAAAGGAACAAGGATGGAGAAGATTGAAACGGATTGCAAATGACGAATTTGAAAAATTTAGGCTAAATTTTTAAAAATGCACAAACCGTGACTTGGCAATCTTAAACCAATTATGCTGAAACTTTGCACTAAAATAAAACTTGTTATATCTTGTTATTGAAATTTTGAATTCCCCGCCATTTTATTGCTAAAAATAGCACAATATCCAAAATTCAAAACGTTGGATTATTTGAGTGAATAGACACGCTTCTAATTAGTAAAGTTGTTTTAAATAGTATCATTAGCTATCCCATTGTACTGAAACCAAAATTTCGCGTCAACTTCGTGACGTCATTTTCCCGCCAATAATACATAGAATTTTAGAAAATAACAAGTTCTGTCTTAGTGTAAGGTTTCAGGGTAAAAAATTGTAATAAAACTCTTGAAGTTATTAGGACCAAGCATGTTTTGGCGTCCTCTGTGCTCACCGTGAAAATCAGCCAAAAATATCGTTCATCTTGATGATCAACTTTATTGAAAAAAACTAAAGGGTCCATTTGACGCAAGAGATTTGTCGACCAAATTAATACCTGAATTTTTTTCTTGCTAGCGTCAATCACAGAGTAACTTAAAAAGTTTATGACGAAAACAAGCAGACATTGTGATGAGCTATTGGCCTCAAATTTCTTGTAACCTTGAACGACCTTCAATAGGCCGCACTCGCAATACCCACCTTATTGGATTTTACATTGTAATGCAAATTAACCACGCGACCTCTGAAAGGTAAACAACATTTACATCGAAAGATTTCAAGCAAATTTTGTACTCATTTGTCATTTCATCAAGATAATACATCGATCCCTAAGTTTTAGCGATCTTGTATTCTCCTGCACGGTAGCTGCTCTGATTCGAAAGGGAGGGCCGGCCTTAAATCGCTTCGAATAGTAGAGAAGATTTAGAACTTAGGGGTTATTTTGTTGTACAAATCTCTCTCGCTCCAATAAATTAGACTTCATTTATGATCTTACATACTTTCATTACTCATAGTGCACTGGAAATATTGCTTCGAATATTTTAAAACCAGAAGCTATTTTGGAGCATACACCTCTCCGCCCCTTCCCCTCCCTCCCAACAAATTAGACTTTGCAATGTTCAAGGGGTTCTTTTTGCCTTTTCTGTAAATACCAAAAGCAATACAAAACGCATACAATATTCCCAGGGGATTTTCAGAGAGACTAACATTCGCGCGATAATTCATTTGTCTCAAGCAGGCGAGCAATAGTATTATAAGTTCGCTTCTAAGAAAAAATATATAATGTTTTTGGACAAAATGTTTGATTCGCTGTACTAGCGTTATTTTCGTGATCGCTTTGTAGACTGATATTGCTATGGTGCTTCGCGATTTACTGAAGGAAGTCAGGAAACGCCCTGCTAAATTTGCGGCAATTGTGAGTTTACAAACTTGTATTTACCATTTTATTCATCGCGTATTACTGCACGCCCGGGTTGTTCAGATACTGATTGATACTAATCCAGGATTGAAATGAGATCGTGATTTTGATTTTTTTATAAGTATTGTCATTCCTGATATTTTATACTGTTTGCGATAAGTGGACATGAAAACCGGATGGAAAATATGAACAGTAACTGTATTAAAAATCTCAGTGAAAAACAAATGAAATCACAACTTGCGCTAGCTCTCGATTAAGTTTTTCGTGCTTTTAACAACCTGGCCCAAGTTCCGAGTTTCCGCACAGGCGGCCCATACGTTGTATGTGATTTACGTGACATTATGTAAGAGAATATATGAGAAATGTTCGAAAATTGCCCTAAATTCTACATGTGGAAAAGAATGAAAATAAAAATTATTTACCTTGTGTTTTCCTTGCGTTATTTGGGCGTCTCTGTGGTCCTGGGGTCGATTTAAGGACATTTGGGCGAGTTTACCTTAAGCAAACCTCAGAAGGTAAACTCGCCTAAATGTCTTTAAATCGACCCCAGGAGCACATAGACGTCCAAATGACGCAAGGAAAACACAAGGTAAGTCATTATTATTTTCATTCTTTTCCACGTGTAGAATTTAGGGCAATTTTCGAACTTTTCTCATATATTCTCTTACATAATGTCACGTAAATCACATACAACGCATGGGTTGCCTGTGCCTCAACTCAAGTCTGGCATTTGTTCTCCCGACTGTATAAAACAGTACTCGATGAAGATTTGTTGTGGGAAATTGTAAACAAATTCTCCGTTAATAGTTTTGAGACAAGGTATCCGTCGAAAATAGATGACTATTCACAAATTACATCTGACTTCTTAGGAATTGTCACTAACGTGGACCGGAAGCTTGACCTTGAACGACCTTCAAAATTTACCACTTACGATGGCCACCATGTTAGTTTTCACATTATAATGCAAATTAAACTATAAACGGCAGACTGATCCTGACGGCGAAAACGATGAAAAATAAACAAGAAAGATAAAACAGCTAATATATTCTAAAAGAAATCTGCCCGATATTTCGGTTTGCAAACCTTCCTCAGGGGCTGAGTGAACGAAAAACATGTGACAAAATAAGAAAAGATCGTTACAAGTAATGTTTGAAATTAAAATATAGGCATTGATTGGATGTTTTTGACTTGTATAAACAAGTGCTGATGTGTCATTAGCGTGCTTCATCACGTCTATTCCTAAAGGATGAAGTATTTTGGCTTTGTTGATTAACGCTAATGACACATCAACACTTCAATATATAAATATCGTGCAAATTTATTTCAAATCTTTCTTGTTTATTTTTCATCGTTTTCGCCCTCAGGATCAGTCTGCCGTTTATAGTTTGCTTTGTGAATAATTTACTGATCCAGGTCTACAAGTGATCCGGCACTTCTCATCGGTTTGTTGCAGTGGTCTTGCAGATTTCTATTACATTTATAATGCAAATTAGCCACGAGGCTTTGAAAAATTAAACAGTCTTTATAATGATCATGAGAGAATTCAACCAACAATTGGTTTGTTCTTGTATTCTGGTTTGTCTTTTTACGTAATATATCAAACACGAGAGACAGTGTTTCATCACATTTCCAAACACCGAGAAGAGAGTTGAAAATACGACGCGCAGCGGAGTATTTTTGACGAACTTTGAGGTATATCTTCTCAATCGAAACTAAAACTACGGACAAAAAGAAGAAATAAAATCGTAAAAATCTATGCTAATTAAGATCACATTTCCAAACCTCCTTCACGGTTCTGATTTCCTTTGTTTCTGAACGTGATGAATTGTTAATGAGTTTGAGAAATTTGGTTCATATTTGTTCACACTTTGCGCACGGAGATTGGAACTTAAAATTCTTTCGTCTCTTTTGCAGAGAAAGATTAACAGCTTGCGTATTTTAAAATACACGGAATTTCAGCAGAGTTTTACAAAGCAACCATTCTAACTTCCATTGTGCTGGTATCCGCTGTTCAGTGTGTTTCGTTAGGTAAAAGACAGAAATTACTTAAAATCGAGACGAATGCATAGGTACAAATAATTCAAACAATTCGATTTCAAGGACTTATCAGTGATAAAGAAATTGTTTTGATGAATCACCAAATTCTCTGACGTTATGTTAATTGGTTTTAAATCTTGCCCAATTTCAATGTTACAGTAAAATTCAACTCCAAAACTCGATTTTTAGACTAAAACGTAAACGTGATTAATTGTCTTGAATTTAATGCATCGTAAGATTTTTACTTTTGCAGACGTTATTAGTTAAGTCAACGAAAAAGTCTTTTTAAAACCTGAGCAATAATTTACTTGAATCCAAAGCAAAAAGTATTTTTTCTTATTGTAGTATTTTTCTTCAAATTGTTAATTTTAGCCAGAATTATTTCTTGTGAACCTCGCAAATATTTTTTCATTTAGTTTTTTGACTTTGCAGTTGTTTCCTGTTAGTGTTAATGTAATGATCCTTGTATTTCATCACTTTAGCTTATTTTTCATGTTGTTTCCTTATCAGCAAGACAATTAGTTAATCAACAACTGTTTGTAAAAGAGAGCACGCCAATAGCATTTTGTAAGTGCCAAAAATGTGTGGTTGTTTAAAAAAAATATAACAAAAATGTACCCAAACCTTGAGGATCCCAAATCAATCTTCTGTGTGCTTTGAAATGGAGACGTTTTGGAAATTGTTAGCTTGAAGAGTTTTTCTCTGCACTTGTTTGAGCCTTTTTTTTTGGGGGGGGGGAGGGGTGGAGGGGGGCAGGGGTTGAGATTGTTTGCTTTTTGCTCTGTTCGCTAAATTTGGTTTGGTTGCAAAATCAGACTTCGATGTTAAAAATTTCGAGGGTTGCCGGATAACTGTAATAAACTCTGTTTAAGAAAATGGAGACATTTTGTTATACAGGGATCAGAAATCAAAAGCCGCGAGTAAAGGTGAAATTTTTAATAGTATTGTAAAACACTGCAAAAGCTATCGAAAACATAGCAAAATCCATTGAGAACGTTTTGCATAACATTTGAAAAAATAACGGTAGAACTTTGGAGGCATCTTCAGATCTCAACTTCGTTGTTTAGAGTTTTCAGCCCCACTTTTTTTTCTATTGCCACCGTGTCCTCGCGATATGAACGTGCTTTCTGTCGTTTACGGTTTCTCCTTTTCTTTTTAGTGAAATTTTAGTAGTTAGATGTATTTTCTATTTTTCTTTTGCTAGAAAAAATACGTCTCTTGGAAACTAAAACTTTAAGGATCTTGCTTCTTTGAAATTAAAAAAAAGAAAAAAAATTGGTCGGTGGGGCCTCGAACCCCTTGCGGTGGAAGTTGTTAAACAACTTGAAGAACTCGACGGCGAGAGAGAGAGGCCGTCGACGCCAGAGGGCGCGCGTCAAACCGCGAGGCCACGGTGGCGTTGAGAAAAATATGGCCAATTTTTAATAGATATAGGTTCGGAGCTATTGTTTAACGAAATTATGCATAAAATACTCTTGGTGTACAAAATTGATGACGCATTAATACACAGGGGACGAAAAAGGCGTGCAAACAGAATTACCATAACGTTTATTTCATGTTTTTCCAAATATAATTTTTTTTATTTTGTTCAAGCTAAAAGAAAGTAGTCGCGTGTGGTAGTAATGGTAAATTTTGAATTGCCGATAGCTAATTTCTTGCAGTTTCTCAAACTAAATAGAACTGATATTTTGTGATTGCATTTCTCATTGTAAACATTCTTCTGACTCTAACACGCATGTTTGCTTTCAGTGTTTCAGTGTGGACTTCTTGCTAAGTGGGCGATGAAGATCAAAGTCAAGTACAGAGAAGACAAGAATTAACTGTTAAGAACTCGGGACAATGATTTTAGAGGTAATAAGTTTGATTTAGCCGCCGGGAATAATGTTTCTGAATATTCAATCAGACTCGGTTACAAGTCGGAATGAAGATATTAATTTCACAATAACACTAAAACAAAATTGAATAATCAGTTTTCAGAAAATCAGTGAACAAATTTTAATAACAGGAGTCTAGCTGAAAACCCTTTTTGACAAGAGTTTGATTCATGTGGCTTGATTGTGTAATCTATCACTCTATTCTGAGACAGTAATAATTCGCTCTGAAGTTTTGGTCACGACGTTGAAAAAGTTCCGTTAATTGCACGAGTTTGGGCAATAAAAGTTTTAAAATATTTTGCGACAGCCATTAAGAAAATGCTATGAAATTCGCATCGACACGTTTAAGTCAAGCGTTTTCTAGAAATTTGTCAATGGCTGTTAAGAAAAAATAACGGTAGAACTTTGGAGACATCTTCAGATCTCAACTGCGTTGTTTAGAGTTTTCAGCCCCACTTTTTTTTCTATCGCCACCGTGTCCTCGCGATGTGACCGTGCTTTTTGTCGTTTACGGTTTCTCCTTTTCTTTTTAGTGAAATTTTAGTAGTCAGATGTATTTCCTATTTTTCTTTTGCTAGAAAAAAATACGTCTCTTGGAAACTAAAACTTTGAGGATTTTGCTTCTTTGAAATTCAAAAAAAGGAAAAAAATTGTTCGGTGGGGCCTCGAACCCCTTGCGGTGGAAGTTGTTAAACAACTTAAAGAACTCGACGGCGAGAGAGAGAGGCCGTCGACGCCAGAGGGCGCGCGTCAAACCGCGAGGCCACGGTGGCGTTGAGAAAAATATGGCCAATTTTTAATAGATATAGGTTCTGAGCTATTGTTTAACGAAATTATGCATAAAATACCCTTGGTGTACAAAATTGATGACGCATTAATACACAGGGGACGAAAAAGGCGTGCAAACAGAATTACCATATAACGTTTATTTCATGGGTTTCCAAATATATTTTTTTTATTTTGTTCAAGCTAAAAGAAAGTAGTCGCGTGTAGTATCAATGGTAAATTTTGAATTGCCGATAGCTAATTTCTTGCAGTTTCTCAAACTAAATAGAACTGATATTTTGTGATTTCATTTCTTATTGTAAACATTCTTCTGACTCTAACACGCATGTTTGCTTTTTTCTTTCAGTGTTTCTTGGACTTGTTGCTAAGTGGGCGATGAAGATCAAAGTCAAAGTACAGAGAAGACAAGAATTAACTGTTAAGAACTCGGGACAATAATTTTAGAGGTAATAAGTTTGATTTAGCCGCCGGGAATAATGTTTCTGAATATTCAATCAGACTCGGTTACAAGTCGGAATGAAGATATTAATTTCACAATAACACTAAAACAAAATTGAATAATCAGTTTTCAGAAAATCAGTGAACAAATTTTAATAACAGGAGTCTAGCTGAAAACCCTTTTTGACAAGAGTTTGATTCATGTGGCTTGATTGTGTAATCTATCACTCTATTCTGAGACAGTAATAATTCGCTCTGAAGTTTTGGTCATGACGTTGAAAAAGTTCCGTTAATTGCACGAGTTTGGGCAATAAAATATTTTGGGACAGCCATTAAGAAAATGCTATGAAATTCGCATCGACATGTTTAAGTCAAGCGTTTTCTAGAAATTTGTCAATGGCTGTTACGAAAAATTTAAAACTTTTATTGATCAAACTCATACAATTTACGGTACTTTCTCGACGGCAAGAAATCATGTTTTCACTGCTAAGTTTACGATTTCAGATGAGATATTGAGTACTGCCGCTTTAGTCTTTATAAGGAGCAAAATTGTAAATATTATTTAGTTCTGTTATTTTCAATCTCACTTAGCAATATTAATTACATTAAAATGTCTAAACCAGAAATTACTAAGTGTGGAAATCACCACTCGATATGTATTGAGTCGTGATTTACACACTTAGTAATTTCTGGTTTAGACATTGAAAAATGTAATTAACATTGTTTAATGAGAACAACATTACTTGTAATAATTAAAATTAGTTTGATGTTTTAATAAATAAATACTCTTGCAATCGCTCTTGTTTCTTTCTTTTATTGTCTCTTACCAAGTGTACACAAATAAAAAAAATGCGCTTTCAAAAGGGGCCTGGAAACTAGTGAAAATGTAGGCTATCTCTAGTACTACATTTAGTCTATGTAGGGTCGCCGAAAAGAAAAAAAGTTCTGCGATTTTTGAACAGAGTCTAGCCAGAAATCAAACATATACTTTGACTTTTGATGGGACAAATCAATTTGCACAGTGCAAGATTTTTCCCGCCAAAAGACTTAGTATATTTTTGACTCAAAACCAGACACCATTCAAAAGAGCAGACCTTTCTTTCCAAGAACAATTTTCCCGCCAAAAGACTTAGTTATTTTTTCGACTTTTTTGGCCCCTTTTAAAAGCGCAATATTTTTAACAGAGAAAATTTTCCCGCCAAAAGACTTAGTTATTTTTCTCGACTTTTTTGGACCAATATTCCAATCCTTATTTTTTCGTGGCTAACGTGTTGACGTACAGCATTTATTGTGAATAATTTCCTGAAAACAGTCTTTATTGAAATCTGCTTTGCTCTTTGACAGCTTCATCGAAATTTTCAGTGTCATCTATGAACCTAGAAGGAAAATAACAAATTTAATTATTAATTATATAGCTACATCATAATCCATTATTGTCAACAGATGCATTTTCTATTAATTTTTACCAACTGTCAAAATTTAAAATAAATTTGACAGTTGGTAAAAATTAATAGAAAATGCATCTGTCGACAATAATGCCACAAATGCACAAATTACTTGTTTGTATGTGAGGTTGTTGTATGCCACAAACTACTCGTTTCTATGCAAGATATTTCTATGCCACAAATTACTTGTTTGTATGCCAGGTATTTGTATGACACAAATTACTTGTTTGTATGTGAAGTAGTTGTATCCCACAAATTGCTGGTTTGTGTGTAAGGTATTTGTATGCCGCAAATTACTGGTTTGAATGTGAGGTAGTTGTATTCCACAAATTACTGGTTTGCATGTGAGGTAGTTGTATCCCACAAATTACTGGTTTGAATGTGAGGTAGTTGTATGCCACAAATTACTTGTTTGTATGCCGCAAATTACTGGTTTGTATGTGAGATAGCTGTATGGCACAAAATGCTAGTTTGTGTGAGAGGTATTTGTATGCCGCAAATTACTGGTTTGTTTGTGAGGTAGTTGTATGCCACAAATTACTGGTTTGAATGCGAGGTAGTTGTATGGCACAAAATACTAGTTTGTGTGAGAGGTATTTGTATGCCGCAAATTACTGGTTTGTATGTGAGGTTGTTGTATGCCACAAATTACTGGTTTTAATGTGAGGTAGTTGTATGCCACAAATTTCTGGTTTGAATGTGAGGTTGCTGTATGCCACAAATTACTTTTTTGCATGTGAAGTAGTTGTATGCCACAAATTTCTGGTTTGAATGTGAGGTTGCTGTATGCCACAAATTACTTTTTTGCATGTGAAGTAGTTGCATGCAACAAATTACTGGTTTCTGTGTAAGGTATTCGTAAATGAAAAATTACTAGTTTGTACGAGAGGTATTTGTATGCCACAAATTACTGGTTTGTGTGTGAGGTTGTTGTATGCCGCAAATTACTGGTTTGAATGTGAGGTTGTTGTATGCCACAAACTACTCATTTGTATGCAAGATATTTCTATGCCACAAATTACTTGTTTGTATGCCAGGTATTTGTATGACACAAATTACTTGTTTGTATGTGAAGTAGTTATATGATAATATCCCACAAATTGCTGGTTCGTGTGTAAGGTATTTGTATTCCACAAAGTACTGGTTTGCATGTGAAGTAGTTGTATTCCACAAATTACTGGTTTGTATGCGAGGTTGTTGTATGCCACAAATTACTGGTTTGAATGTGAGGTTGTTGTATGCCACAAATTACTTGTTTGTATGCGAGGTAGTTGTATGTCGCAAATTACTGGTTTGTATGTGAGGTAGTCGTTTTCCACAAATTACTGGTTTGAATGCGAGGTAGTTGTATGGCACAAAATGCTACTTCGTGTGAGAGTTATTTGTATGCCACAAATTACTGGTTTGTGTGTGAGGTATTTGTATGCCGCAAATTACTGGTTTGTTTGTGAGGTAGTTGTATGCCACAAATTACTGGTTTGAATGCGAGGTAGTTGTATGGCACAAAATACTAGTTTGTGTGAGAGGTATTTGTATGCCGCAAATTAATGGTTTGTTTGTGAAGTAGTTGTATGCCACAAATTACCGGTTTATATGTGAGGTTGTTGTATGCCACAAATTACTGGTTTGAATGTGAGGTAGTTGTATGCCACAAATTTCTGGTTTGAATGTGAGGTTGCTGTATGCCACAAATTACTTTTTTGCATGTGAAGTAGTTGTATGCCACAAATTTCTGGTTTGAATGTGAGGTTGCTGTATGCCACAAATTACTTTTTTGCATGTGAAGTATGCAACAAATTACTGGTTTCTGTGTAAGGTATTCGTAAATGAAAAATTACTAGTTTGTATGAAAGGTATTTGTATGCCACAAATTACTGGTTTGTGTGTGAGGTATTTGTATGCCGGAAATTACTGGTTTGTATGTGAGGTAGTTGTATGCCACAAATTACTGGTTTGAATGTGAGGTAGTTGCATGGCACAAAATACTAGTTTGTGTGAGAGGTATTTGTATGCCACAAATTACTGGTTTGTGTGTGAGGTATTTGTATGCCGCAAATTAATGGTTTGAAAGTGAGGTAGTTGTATGCCACAAATTTCTGGTTTGTATGAGAGGTTGTTGTATGCCACAAATTACTTGTTTGTATGTGAGGAAGTTTTATGCCACAAATTGCTGGTTTGTATGTGAGGAAGTTGCATACTACAGAATACTTCTTCGTATGTGAGGTTGTTGTATGCCGCAGGTTACTTGTTTGTATATGAGGTATTTGTATGCCACAAATTACTGGCCTGAATGTGAGGTAGTTGTATGCCACAAATTACTTGTTTGTACGAGGTTGTTTTATGCCACAAATTAGTGGTTTGTGTGTGAAGTATTTGTATGCAACAAATTAGTGGTCTGTGTGTGAGGTTGTTGTATGCCACAAATTATGTATGTGAGGCAGTTGTATGCAACAAATTACTGGTTTCAATGCGACGTAGTTGTATACCAAAAATTACTGGTTTGTATGCGAGGTAGTTTTATGCCGCAAATTACTTGGTTGTATGTGAGGTAGTTGTATGCCACAAATTACTTGTTTGTACATGTATGTGAGGCAGTTGTATGCAACAAATTACTGGTTTCAATGCGACGTAGTTGTATACCAAAAATTACTGGTTTGAAAGTGAGGTAGTTGTATGCCACAAATTTCTGGTTTGTATGAGAGGTTGTTGTATGCCACAAATTACTTGTTTGTATGTGAGGAAGTTTTATGTCACAAATTGCTGGTTTGTATGTGAGGAAGTTGCATACTACAGCATACTTCTTTGTATGTGAGGTTGTTGTATGCCGCAGGTTACTTGTTTGTATATGAGGTATTTGTATGCCACAAATTACTGGCCTGAATGTGAGGTAGTTGTATGCCACAAATTACTTGTTTGTACGAGGTTGTTTTATGTTACAAATTAGTGGTTTGTGTGTGAAGTATTTGTATGCAACAAATTAGTGGTCTGTGTGTGAGGTTGTTGTGTGCCACAAATTACTGGTTTGTACATGTATGTGAGGCAGTTGTACATGCAACAAATCACTGATTTCAATGCGACGTAGTTGTATACCAAAAATTACTGGTTTGTATGCGAGGTAGTTGTATGCCACAAATTACTGGATTGTGTGGGAGGTATCTGTATGCCGCAAGTTACTTGTTTGTATGTGAAGTAGAGGGGGTAGGTTTCTGAAGAAACTGTGGTTGTCAACCCAGTTGATGAAACCAAAATATCTTGTATGTGAAGTAGTTGTACAGAAAGTATGTACCAGCATGCCACAAATTACTTGTTTGTATGCGAGGTAGTTGTATGCCGCAAATTACTTGGTTGTATGTGAGGTCGTTGTATGCCGCAAATTACTTGTTTGTATACGAGGTTGTTGTATGTCACAAATTACTGGTTTGTATGTGAGGTAGTTGTATGCAACAAATTACTGGTTTGTATGTGGTCGTTTTATGCCGCAAATTACATGTTTGTATGCGAGGTTGTTGCATGCCACAAATTAAATACTTGTTGGTATGCGAGGTAGTTGTATACCACAAATTACTGGTTTGCATGTGAGGTATTTGTATGCCACAAAATTACTGGTTTGTATGCGAGGTATTTGCATGCCACAAATTACTGGTTTGTATGTAGGGTATTTGTATGCCGCAAATTACTGGTTTGTATGTGAGGTTGTTGCATGCCACAAATTACTTGTTTGTATGTGAGGTTGTTGTTTGCCACAAATTACTGGATTGAATGTGAGGTTGTTGTAAGCCACAAATTACTGGTTTGTAGGTGGAGTATTTATATGCCGCAAATTACTGGTTTGTATGTGAAGTAGTTGTATGCCACAAATTACTGGTTTGTATGTGAGGTCGTTGTATGCTGCAAATTACTGGTTTGTATGTGAGGTATTTGTAGGTCACAAATTACTGGTTTGTATGTGAGGTATTTGTAGGTCACAAATTACTGGTTTGTATGTGTGGTATTTGTATGCCACAAATTACTGTTTTGTAATTGTAGTTAACAGGTGCCAGTTGAAGATGAAATTCTGCCGCTGAATTGGGATTGGGCCCAGTGTGTTCTCGCAATAAGCCATTTCTGAGTTGCCTTCTACCTGCCTTGGTGCGCAACCTTTCAAATGGAGATGAGTTTTATTTTCAAGACAAAAGACTTGCAAGTAAAACTCATTTCCATATGAAAGGTTGTGCACCAAGACTCGCCTTGGAACAGAGGCAAGCAGCATCTCGGAAATGGGCTATTACTTTCGGTGTATTCATGAGCTCTTATACTAGGGTTTAGTTGGTATGGACACAGGCAGCCCAAGCTCTTGATTTGATTGAACCATACAAACAATATGGCTTCAAATTGTAAGGGTTCAAGACCCAGCAGGTGGGGGCATGAGTTTGCATTTACATCTGAGTATTAATTTTAAATTATTTTCTTCTACCTCCTCTGCAGTCCATCATCCCCCCCCCCCACCGAACCCCCCCTTGACAGCAAAGGAAATATGGTGGACACGTGCAGAACAAACATATTTTAACTTTTCATACAAGACAAAGATAAATACTCTCAAGAAGAAAGCTAAATATTACTTATGTAAGAAGCTTACCTGTATGTAGCAAGTTGGATGGTCTTGAATCACTCGCTTTCGGTCCTTTCGTCTGACATCACTACAAACCTAGCTCGGTTCCAGCTCTTTGTATAAACAAAATCTCCACAGCAGCATACTTCATCTGCAAACAAAATAACGCATTGATAAATGAAAATCATTACCACGAATGTAGGATGGCAGTAAAACCAATAAACACGATATAAAACAAGATACTTACCAGTTTACATTCAAAGGTTTCTTCGGGCTCCACAACATGGCGAACTGTCCTTGCAAAGAACACTGGGAACAACCTCGCGTGTCACCCACGCGAGATGACGAGGAAAACAAGAAGCCCAACAGAGCTTACAGGTGCGCGGTTAAGGGGACTTAACCTAAAATTCTGCAAAAAAAAAACGAATTTTTTGTTTTCATCGGAATTTGAATCTTGAGGTATTTGAATTTTTATTTTTAGAATTTCTGTTACTGTAAGTTGAAAGCTCGTTTTCTCAAAACGAGTTAATTTTACCTTTGAGAAAAGATATTTTGAAGAGGATTTGTCCAATTGAGCTGAAATTTTCAGGATTTGTTGTCCTTGGTAAGTTTAGTGTTTTAAGCATAGAACTTTTCCATCCAGTGTATTTTGTAGAAGTTATCCACTGAAACGTATGCTGTATTTTCTTTATCAGATTTAACTGGTCACCATTTCATGTGGTTTTAACTTTTCAAAAATCTATATACTTATCACAGCAAGCTATTTGTCTTCTTTACAACAACGTAAAAAATATTAATTTTGATCAGTTCTGGTAGGAATTATCTTATCTCAAGTAAGCCATGACATTCCCCTGCAGGTGGCAGATTTAATCAGCCGGTGTCAGGTTGCAATACAGTCTACAGTACAAAAGTATTTTTTTCAAAATCTTTAGTCTTCAAGCTTTCTAAAAATGTATACTTTACCATTGTTTGGAATTAAATTTTAGCCAGGAAAAAAGTTAGAAAATACGCTGTGTTTTTAGGTTAAGTCCCACCTTAAGGGCCCTTAACAGTATCTCGTTGGCATGTTACGCGGTTGCTATGTAAGTGCAATTTCTTTTTCGGCGAGAAACTTCTTACAATCGCATGACGCATGGAGAAAATTACTGGACGAACGAACTGATAAATCTTTTCCCACTGAATGTCTCTGTGACCTAATGCGCATGATCCTAACACTTCATTCAATAGCATGGCACAGCAATGGGGACAAGCATGGCTCCAGCTTTCGCTAATCATTTTATACGTGACTTTGAAAGGAAAGCAATTGAAGGCTATGTAGACAAGCTCTTCCTCTGGCTTCGATACATAGATGACATCCTCATGGTTTGGACACACGGAAACGAAAAGCTTGAAAGTTTCATTGCCTTTTTAAACAGCATCCATTCCACCATCAAATCCACCAGTGAAAGTTCAACCACTTCTATTCCCTTCCTATACGTTAATATCCTTCTCCAAAATGGTAAAATAGAAACTGACCTTTAATGCAAACCCACCGATAACACCAATACTTGTTCAATTCTTTAAGTCATCCGTATCACACGAAAAATATCCTTCCCTACAGCCCTGCTCTCCGTTTACGACGAATTTGTTCCAAAGATGATTTCTTCGATACCAGATCAACAGAACTAGAACGTTATTTAACGAAACGAGGATACAAAAACCATTTCATGAAAAGCCAGATCTCTGGAGCTAAATCAATCCCTAGAAATGACACTTTAAAAGAACACAGTCCTGAAATCAAGAAACTTGACAGACTACCATTGATCACCACCTATAATCCAGTCTTACCTAACATCCACAAAGTACTGCGCCAGAAACAACCATTCTCCATTCCATAGAACGCTTGCATGAAATTTTTGAAGAAACGCCTGTCGTAGCTTAACGAGGTTCACCAAATCTTCGTGACCTGTTGATTTATTTGTCATTTTATTTTATTTATTTATTTTTATTGTTATTACTATTTTTATCAGTATCTTATTATTTCTTATTTTTATTATTATTTATTTTATTTATTTTTTTATTTCACTTTATTTTATTTAAGGCGGTGAAATGTCACTTCCGGTTACTTACGTCAGCCGGCGCGTGGAAAATAAAAACAACCAGAAGCTTATCACCAAGAAGCTGTTTAGGTGATTCCTCAGTATTGCATTGCGCATCTTTACTGCGCAGCATATTACGCCCGATTAGAGCGCACCGCGCTGCACCACCCTCGTGTCCGCTCGGAAGCCTCGAGGTACGAGATTGCGCGCTCACATGAAACAATATGGCGGCATTTTCTATACGGATTTGCCCTTGAGCGAGATAAATCGTCGTTATTCTCGTAAACAAGCACGTTGAATCACCGTCGGTGACCTAATTTTTTATTGCAGATTATTAAAGATTATTAAACCTCTCAGAAAATCGTTACTCAAGGATGCCAATTATGAGGGTCTCAATGGGGTAGTGACTTTTACGGTTAACGGTGAAGTTTTTGGCTTTTTTACGGCTAGCGATTAATTTTGTTCCATTACGGTTAACAGGAGGAATTAAAAAATAATTGCTATTGTTTTATGAAGTTAATATTAATTTCCATCGTTGTTAAACATACTGAAAGTCTTTGGACCATTTTGAGATAAAAAAGGATATTTTTGTGTGTACACTTGTAAAATACAAGAGCTGTCAAAACGTCTGTCAACTCGCGCAACGACGGGACAAATTATGCAGACACTTTCGACACTTCGGGTTTCGATCGGCTTTTCTCGCTACCAGAACACATAAACGCACAACACAGCAGACTCAAAAAAAAGTTCTCGAGGCCTTTTTTACGGTTAACATTTTCTACGGCTAACGGTTAAAATTCTTTCATTTTTTCGCCTAACGGCTAACTTTTTGGCCATTTTATGGCTATGTAGCCATGGCAACAACAACTCGAGGTACGTTTTGTGTCGCAATCGTTTGAATTTGTCTTAATTTGCCATAAATCAAATTGTTCAAATTGTTCCATATAATCAAGACTTAATATAAATCAAGTTTTTGCCAAGTATTAATAATCTGTCCTTTCAGCTGCCGCAAAATTTACCGTGAAACGATAAAATAGCGTGCGTCATTAGCATAAATGGGGTAAGATTGACCCATATCTTTTTTGCGAGCACGGTGACCTACCTTTCTATTTTGTTTTTCGAAACAGTACTTGAAAGGGAACATTCAGGGAAAGATTCAAAAAAATTGTTGGACAACTTTTATTCCTGAGGAATTAACTGTGGTTCAATGCTCATGATTATTCCCGGCCAATCAAAATTAACTTCCTTTTTTATGGTTTGCTTCGTCGCATGAGTTTCGAGATACATGCGAGCATTACGCGAGAATTGAGGGAAAAACTTTACTTTGTTTAGGTCAAATTTGATGACCGAGGAAATGCGATACCCCTATGACAAGACTGAAACAGGAATCCCGTGTAAAGATTAGTAAAATTCTGCCTACGGTCTTGGAAAACTCTAATTCATTTTACGCTCAAAAAGCTGATTCGTTGCTTTTTACGGACTGAGTAAACGCACGCGCAAAATGGCATATACGATTGTAAGAATGACGAACGTTAAGACGAATGTTAACTGCGAGAGTCAGTTTTCAATTTGAAAATAGTGCTGCACTTAGCTGCTACCCGAGAAAATAAAACTTACAAAGAGCAAACCGAACTGGAACTTACCGCAAGCCAACTGAGGTGGAACTAACCACAAGCAAACCAGAGTGGAACAAGTCGCATGCGAACTGTGATTCGTAAAAGTCGGCCATTTTGCGCGTGCATTTCGAAAGTTCAAAAGTAACGAAAGTCAAACAATATCTGTGGACGCAGTTGACGCCAATCCCTCCTAAACCTTTTCTAAAATGGGAATTTCTAGAAGGGACGTGGCCTCTTGTCTATTGTGTGCAAGTGTCAAGTTCACACCTGTTTTAGATCGGCTAATATGGGCATTGGAAAATTGCAGTGAGTCTTGCTCAAAAAACCGATCATTTTCGAGGTGGAGTTCTATTGTAGTTTGAGGAAAATCTTTAGGTGCGTATATTAGCCGATCGAAATATTCTGTGAACTTGCTTCTAGCACACAATAGACAAGAGGGCACGCCCATTCTAGCGAATATTTAATTAGTAAGGAAATCCCCGTTGAAGTGGAGATTTCTTTGGCATAAATATTTGAACAAAAGAAACTGGTTAATGAGACACCGAGTTCAGCACCTCAACTAGCGGTTTTAGAGGTGGACGCTTTTGTTTCGATTGGAAGCGAATATTAGCCAATCCAAAACGGGTGTGACTTTGACACTTGCACACAATGGTCACGTGACCGCAAACCCATCTTGTGTGCAAGTGACGAGTTCACACCTTCTGTCGTTCGGCTAATACTCGCACTACATGAAAACAATAGCGAACCTCCTCCGAAAAGGTCATGTTCGCTCAGTGCTTATAAGCTCATTTTCCATTCCTATTGTTTAAATATTCATGGCTTGATATATCCGCTGATCTAACTCGCTAGCAATGGTTTGGGAAATCCCCATGATGGGGATTTCCCAAACCATTGCTAGCGAGTTAGGAGATATTATTTTAAAAAATGGTACTAGTGAGCAGCACACAGCAACGAATCTTGTTGACTTTTCTATTTATCCTCCGGTTTCGTGTGATTACTACACACTTCGTCAGGGATTAAACAAGATAGTGTGAGGAACTCATTTTATACCTTAACTTTACAGTACAAATCACGTTCCTTACAGTACAAATCCTGTTTTATTCTTGCTTCTACCAAGGCAGACATGCCTTTGTTTTCGTTGTTCCAGATTGTTCTTATTCCAGATTTAAAAATTAGAATATGAGCTCGAGATTTCTATCACGCATACGGACATCGAGAGCGAATAATCTAATTGTTTAGTATAAATCTACTAGTCGTGGAGACTTTTGTCTTTTCTGGAACAACCTCAACCAGTAAACTGTCCAAATCTTCTTGACGGACATTTCGAAAAAGCGAAGAAGCGGCCACCATTTTGTTGACAACCGCACTGCTACGCTACTCACTATCTATCACAGAATAGATAGCGGGTAGCGTAGCCAATCAGAGAACGGCATTCGTGATAGAACGCTAGTAGATTTAGACTGAACAGATTTATAAGAAGATTAGAAAGGCTTGTCCCGCAAAAAGCACGTCCAGGCGGGACAAGGTGTGCACGAGAAACATAATAGGGCCCATGGCGCTCGTTTTCGTGTTTAGCTGTCAAGATCTCGTTTAGGGTTACACGCGAGGAAATGTTTAACAGTTATTCTTCGAGGACGCGCCGCATATGAGCTGATATTTAACAATTATTCCACGAGTGCGCGTTGGATATGAGATGGTAGATGGCCAACGAGGCGCGTAGCGCCGAGTTGGCTATAACCATCTCATATCCAACAAGCACGAGTGGAATAATTGCTTTATTAAAAACGCCCCAAAAAATATTGTACAAACATTGCAAAACTGCATTCTTTTTCGCGTACACGTACCTTTTTGTTAAGCCCCGTTCAAACGGCGCATGATAGTCGATGATAGTTTTACTCCCCAAAACTATCATCTACTATCATGAGCGTGTTCAAACGGGAAAAACTATCATCGACTATCATTAAGATTTTGAACAAGTTCAAAGTAAATGATGGTTGATGATAGTGTATGATAGTTCGTGTTCAGACGGAGATGATAGCTGGAACTATCATCAACTATCATGACCGTTTGATCGGGGCTTATGTGTTTTCTGAGATACTAGCACAACAGTGCTATTTGAAATCCGAATTTAAATAAAGTTTATGTATGTATTACTACAACCGGTTGTATCTAACAAGCTATCGAAATCAAACCTAAAAAAATTTAAATTTATTGAATAAAAGCATATATACAAGTGTAATATTTTAGTTTCTGAATAAAAAGAAAATGTTTTGGCTGTCGTTCAAGACAAGTTCAAAAATGCATCATCAACATCAATGATTTGCTTACATTGATTGATACCTGTCAAATCACTATGGCAATTCTCCACAGTTCTTAAATTTCTGTTAGCTAATGTTGTTGTATCTGACAAAGCTATTGAACTGAAACCTAAAACATTAAAATTTATTGAATAAAAGCATACGTATAAGCGCAATAGTTTAGTTTCTGAATATAAAGTTTGTTTTGGTTGTCATTCAAGATAAGACATAGCCTTAATTGTTGTAAGCTTCATTTTATGCAGCCATCAATTCCACCCACCCCGCGACAACCTAATTGGTCAAAAGTATCAAAATATTCCACTTCTCCACTATTAAAAATGGCAGCGATGTCAAAATTACCAATCAAGATTACCACCCTGAAGACAAACATCACAGTCAAAGTCCCTTGGGCAGCCCGACCCCCCTCTATCGGGCTTAACATTAATAGGTGCATTACTTTAGTGTATTTCTCAAACTGTAGAAGTTAGATAAGACTAGGATCTATCTGTAGTGTTTGACTGGTCTCCCTCCCATTAACAATGTTAATTAATCGAAAATATCATGATCCAGCGTACAAGGATGTTAGTGTCCAATAGCCCGAGGCTAGTATATTTTATCCTTCACTTGCCCGACGGGCAAGTGAAAGTTTTCACGAATTAATTAATTTATTTATTCATCACACCTTTGAGAATTTTTTCGGGCTAGTAGAAATGACCTCCTGGCTAGTACATCCTGGTTAAAGCTTGTCCGATGGGCAAGTTGGAAAATTGAACTTCCTTGTACCCTGTGATCAGTCCATTCATAGCTCTTATTAATTAATAATTGATGAATACCAAAATGTTTCCTTCCACGGTTTCTGCTGCTATCTTGTTTGTGGAGCAGGGGCAAACATGGTGAAATTTACAATTAATGTATTGGGTAGTCAGGAGTCTGATGCTCGATAATTTGCAGAAAAGGATAATTTATCGTAAACACCCGCAGATTAGCCACACCACTTTGCCAAAATCAGGGGTGTGGCTTCTCTGTGGGAACATTTGAAATAAGGTGCCGTGATTTTCAATGATTTACACTTCTGTGGAAATGTATGTAAATAAAGATTACACAAAACTGCAAGAGAGTACTGGTCATTGCTTGTGGAATTTTGGTGACTCCTAAAAGAGCCGTTTGTTGATGTAAGTGTAAGCTTATTACAGCGCTTAGATTTGTTGCCGCCGCTAGAAGCCTTCAACCGGTTTATGGTCACTTTTTCTCGAACAGGAAAGAAATTGTGGGTAAGAGTTTGAAGTATTTTCCGTTTCAATGTCAATCATGAGTTTACGAAGATGTCTCGATGTCTTAAGACTCGACCTTGGATTTCGCTTGATTTCTTTCAAACAACTTTTTTTTGCCCAAATTTGAGTTGCTAAATTCAGGGTGTGGCTTATCTGCGGATGTTTACGGTATATTCCTTTTTTACTAAGTTCTCAATTATTAAAAGTGGAATATTTACTTAAAGGGCCCTAGTCAGCCTCTGCCATTTTAGATGGCATGGAAATTATGGAAATTGTATGGTGAAGCTTCATCGTATCGTATTGCTGTACGTTATGGAATGGAATCGTTGTAATTGCTTTTAGCACATTTCTCAAGGGATTTCTTTCATTTCGACATGCTCCACATTAAATATAATAATGAAATTCTCACAAGTAAACAATAAAAAAGGTGTGGCTGACTAATAATGCACTGATCAACAGGTTTACGATGCATTGTCTTTTCTCGCCTTTTTCCTTTGGGCTGTTGTCCTTGTGTCCTTTTTCCTTTTACTTTTTTCTCCTTTTTTTTCATTTTCACCATCCTTTTCTTTCATTCCTTCATCTTCTTTCTGTATACAAGGAAGTCCGCCGCAACGAGAAACAAATTGCTGCTAACCAAGTTTCCTTAGAAGCCAAGGAGAAGTTACTCAAGAATGAGAAAGCTTTTTACACGACAGCTATTGTACAACTTGTTATTTTTCTGTGTTACATACCAGCCAATATCTTTGTCGTTATTTTTGTTTCCTTTGAGTTCCAAATCCCCGCCAATGTAAGGCATAATGTTTTGAACCTTACTCTTCTAATTCCAGTGCTAAATTCCCTGATTAATCCGTTGATTTACGCTGTTAGAATAAGATATTTACGTGTAGCTTTCATTCAATTGTTGTCAAGAAAAACTATTTCACAAGCTGAGGAACTTCACAGGAAAATGTTTGGACCGAGACAGATTGGAATAGCTAATGCCGAACAAGAACAAAACAGGGCTAGTCACTGAAGTAGAAGACTAACAAGATTACCAACAAGGAAATGAGACATTGAACAATGGAGATGAAACTACAGTGCGAGTACAGCCGAAAGAAGAATATGTAGACAAACCTTATCGAGGACAATTGTTAACATTTTCAAAACGCAGGATTTCCGTAGAAAATTTTCCATAAGACTGGCTATTAGTTGCCAAAAGGAGTCAAAACTAAAAGACTGAGTAAATTTAAGCATTAGTTGATTGTTTTCAATCTTTAGGATCTGAATGTTATAGCAACTGTGGTTGTGCCATTTTTCGAGATCTCAAATTACTTATTTTCGATGCATGTGTTGTGATCTCTTTCTTCGAAACATATACTGAACACAGATTAATAATCTAAAAACAATGAAAGAATATCTGGAATCCAAAGTAAAGCAAAGAGGACGGAAAACTAGCATGGACCGGAATATTATTGAAGTTCCCCTCAAACAGCTCTTTATACCGAGTGTGCCTCAGTGAAGTTTCCGCGTATGAAATAACACTATTTTATACGCTGCTGCGAGAAACCAAAACGTAGCAAATAAAAACGAATTAACATCTTAAGCAGTGATTTTTCCTTCTGTGTTTTCCCTTCTCGCACAGTGATGCAGGTGCCGGAAAAGAAACAAAAATAAGCTGCTCTTCAGACATTGGAAAATTAAAGAGATTTTTTCGAAATATTTCAAGTTGGCATATTTAGGAAAACGAAAACGCAAACCACAGATCCACGAAAAATCTAAAATAATCGGGCTGATATATTTTGCTTTTGTTTGTTTGTTTGTTTTCTTTTTGGAAGAATGAACAGTATACGTCTATGTTTTGTTGTGTATTGTTTTTAAGGACTACATGACGTCCATGACGGGAGAATTCAGTTCAATTAAAACTATTTTCCACTTTCGTCTTCTGTGTAAGAACCTGTGAAAGTCACCAGTGACGTAAAACAAAGAACGGATGACCCAAGACGAGAAGGAAACTCGGCATGTGAGAGGCAATTTAATGGCGGCCGTAAATTTTTGGAAATAAAAGTTTAAAAATAATAACTTCTCATGTCATAATCACAATAGATTGAAATTTGGCAAGATGGTTAAGAAAGCAGAATAAAAGTAACACAGACGATTTATACCTCTTATGCAGACCGAGTTACGGCGTCGATTTATTTATTGCCAAAGCAATCGAAAAACCCCCACCCCCACTCTTCTACGATACAAATAAGAGTGTAATCCATAGAGATTTGCCATTGAAATTTGTAACATCGATCAGTACCAAACTTCTCCTAACAATATCAATACACTGCGAGGCATACAGGTATTAAGAATAATAAGATCCATCAAATTATTTCGTTACAAAGTCAAGCTAATTAAATAGAACGTGAGAAAATTATTAGCAACTGCCAGATTTTGGCCACCTTAATGCTGTTTTTTTTCCTTTTACTTGCGGTCACTGAAATTTTTATATTCGCAAACTCTAGCCAATGCCTTGTTTTCGTGAGTATTTCAAACGGGTAGCCTTAAATTTACTTTGAATACGAAGACACATGAACCGAGAAAATGAGTAAAAGGTTTTCTAGTGAAAGGAAATTGCTTTTGGTTTCCTTGGGATGCCATGAAACGATTAGCAAAGCAAAGACTGAAATATCGACAAATATTTTAAAACATGAATAGAGGGGGTAAGTTTCTAAAGAAACTGTGGTGCTGCGTCGGTGGGAGGTATAACAATATAATTTGGTTTTATCAACTGGGTTGATAATGTCAATTGGCCACCGTAAAGAGATTCAAGAGCTGACGTTTCGAGCGTTAGCCCTTCGTCGGAGCGAACATTCAGTTTAAGAAATGTTTTCAGTTTAAAGCAGAAGATACGGTGAAAATCTTTTATGAACATTAACAACTGGGATCGTGACCATTAAATGAGAAACGTTTTTTGTATTGGATAATTGAGTAACATTACCTTCATCGTGTTTTTCCTTGAAAACGCGAAAAGTTGGGTCGGTCGGACGGCGCTAACAGAGAAAATTAAAGGCGGGATAGCCTATTAAAACCATTAAATTAAATAAGTTGTGATTTCTGTATCCTCCCTGTATTCTCACAACTAATAGAGCTTCTCTTATGGAATATTTATCTTCGTTCAAAATTCAATTCTCGAGTAAAAACCTACATTGTGAAAATGTTTACAGTTGCTCTCAAAAAGCCGTTTCTTCATATTCTTCTTGCGCCGGTGCTCGCACTGTAGTTTCGAGTCCATTATTCAATATCTCATTTCCTTGTTACTCATCTTCTCAGCTCGCCCTGTTTTGTTCTTGTTCGGTATTAGCTATGGCTTCAATCTGTCTCCGTCCAAATATTTTCCTTTCAAGTTCCTCAGCCTGTGCCATAGTTTTTCTTGACAACATCTGAATGAAAGCTACGCGAAAATATCTTACTCTGACAGCGTATATCAACGGATTGAACAGCGAATTCAGTGTTGGCAGTAAAGTGACAAGATAAAAAGAAATATGCACTAAGTTAGTGGGGATTCTGTCCTTAAAAGACGCGAGAATAAGAAAACATATATTCACTGGAAAATAACACAAAGCGATAGCGATTAGCAAGATAGCTACGGTGTAAAAAGCTTTGTTATTCTTCAACAACTTCTCCTTGGCTTCTAAGGAAACTTGGTTAGCAGCAATTTGCTTTTTGCTTCGGCGAACTTCCTTGTAAACAGAAACATTAAAGTAAACGGGGAGAATGAGAAAAAGAGTTTCAGAAACTGCTATTACTATTAGCATGAATTTTGATGACTTCACGACCTTTTTCCAGCCAAGGATGACCGCTGAAACCCACGTCAGACAAGAGGCCATGATGATACGACCTTCAGTTACTTGGTTTTCGTGTACGAATGGATGTTTTATCGCCACATAACGCTCTGCGCTCATAAGAAGTAAATGATGAACCGATGCCAGCATAACTGTTAATATAACATTCGGTACGTTGTTTAGAATGCAAAATATGTTTTGTCGACCACTGAGAAGTAAACCTGCCTGGGCGATATGCAAAGGTTGAACAACTATTCCTACCACGAGGTCAGTTGTAGCTAAACAGGCGAGTGCTATGTTGGACTTGGTGCGAAGCTGTCGTTTGGTTTTCACTGCCACCATCACCAGGATGTTAAGCAAAATGATGAGAGGACAGGTAAGAGCGTGAACGGCGAGTCTGACGATAAATACAGGGTAAAAATCATGAGAAATCTTTGCAGGAGTGAAAGGAAGAAACGCAAAGCCACAATTGAGTAATTTGGAGTGGTTTGTGGTGTTGTTCATGATCCTTTTCTCGATCAACCAAGTCTCCGTCAGTGTTCTTCAGATTGTTTTCTCTCGTTTTTCGCTTCCTTGCTTAGTTGAGTTCAATCTCGCTTTATATAGAACTGACATTGGTCAAGATGGTATCATGTTTTCTTGCATTGTCACAATACTTTATTACTAGCTGACAATTTTATCAATTAAATTTACATTAACATTAATTTCATTAGCAAACTATTAAGTGTTTAGTCAATAGCTAATCTTCACTACACGTAATCTGAATTTATCATCCACTGATTACATATCCGAAATTGAAGGTATTCAGTAAAGGCGGCCTTTAAGAAAAGGATTTGAACAATGGTTGAAAAAAACATAGGGAGGATTTGCAACCGGTAAATGGCACTTTCTAGATAATTGAAAAGATTGAGAGCGCGTCCACAAACTTCTTAAGGAGAGTATCTAGCGATTTTTCGTTGTTCTTTCTCCTACTTTTAACATGTAAACCTTTTCCTGTCGTTCACAAATTAATGTTGAAGCGTCATCAAGATGGCTTTAAAAGAAAGGAATTTGTAACAATGCGGTTTTGACACATACAAAACATAAGGGGATCTGCAGCCGGTAATGGTGTAATCTGCGATTTCCCGTGCTCTTGCTTTCTTCTTCGTTGAACACGTAAGACATGTCTCTTTTCTATGCTATTTTCAACTCCAATTGCAGAAGTTCTCCTGAGAATGAGCATGAAAAATTAAAAAATCCTGCCAGAAGCAACAAAACTAGACATGACCCCGCGATCAATGAAAACACTTTACCAGGTAAGCGGTCAACTTCAAAAAGCACGTGATCTCGATGAGTTCTCAATCTGAGCCCGTGATCTGGTCATGTGATACTGGTCAGTTGATACGTATACCTTTTGACAGCTGTTTAATTGACCATAACATGGCAAAGATGTAAGCTTTGGGCTCTGGACTATGGCCGCCATGTTGATATTTGGAGCGACGTCGTTCGTAAGTACGTACGTACTTGGCACGCGCCCGCGAGTCGTGCGCTTGCCATGAAATGAAAAATGAAGGGCGATGTAGCAGCTTTCCTAACATATGATGTGATTGGTTTGATACCCTAGCCCTAAACAATAGACTCAACAATTGAAATAATGACTTTGTCTTGAAAACAATAGAAGCTGCTTACAATAACAAACAAAAGTAGTTTTGGATAGCTGCTTCACTTCCCAAAATGAAAGCGGTTACGGTTCTCCTGTTTGTACTTTCTACGCGTGCTTGGTTCTTCTGTTTCTATAGGTATGGGGCTTGGCTCTGCGGCCCTTTGGGCCGCCGGAGCTCCGCTATTAAAGTGTTCTGTAAGGTTTCTTATTTTGCTGTCTTTTGCCCGCGAAGCGAAGTTAAAGGGACAAATAAAAAATTCTACGTGGTCATTACATCTCCTACCTGCTTCTCCTCTGCTCTCAGCGATGCATTTTACAAAAGAATCGAAAGAAAAATTGAACTTTTCGTCTTAAGGATTTTCAAACTGAAAATCGTTCTCGTCCCCACGGCCCACAATCCTTCTTATCTGCGCCTGGCGCAGACCAGAAGAATCGTGGGCTCCGGTGATGAGAATGGAGTTCAACCCCATTTTCCAGAGCCGCTTGTTCCTCTTTGCCGGCTGGGCCTGTGCACGAGGAACAAGTGGCTCTGGGGACACACGATTTGATTCGCTGAAATCAAACAAAGGGAATCCAATCACATCAGCCGTTTTGATCCTGCTAACGATAAAGGATTTTAAAACGGCTGATGTGATTGGACTCATTTTGTTTGAATTCAGCGAATCAAATCGTGCGTCCCCAGAGTCACTTGTTTCTCGTGCAGAGGCCCAGCCACCTAAGGGGGACAAGCGGCTCTGGGGACGAGAATGAGTTCAACCCTCGATCACTGGCGAAAAGGATCGTGGGCTCTGGGGATGAGGATTAAAAAAAAAACCGTCCGCAAGGCTGGATCACGCCTCCTGCCAAAAGCCTTGAAAACACAGAAAGCTTTTCAGATCAACTCGAAATTTCACTAGAGTCCGTACGTTAGAGAACCATTGTTTCGCATTCTCTATCTAATAAATTTATTCGGAATGCCTCAAATTCACTCTCCAAAGCAAATTTGCAAATGAACACGGTTAAGCTGGCAACAGAAACTCTCGATGACTCACTGTTGAACCAGCTGAGATGAATCAAATCACAGTCAGACCTATAACTTTAACTCGCGGCAGAGCATAGTTATTAACTATACAGGCAGTCCGAGCTCTACTGCACAAACCGTATCGCACGAGAATCGAAGAGCTCTGAGGAGGCCTCTGAGGACAGAATTTCCACTTTAAGATTCTAGGGCTTTCGTACTTCATGTACGTAGTATTGACGTTTCTACATGTTGTGTGCTGCAATATGGCGGCCAGTGAACATTTTGACTTCCGTTTAAGATTTCTTTGTTCTCAACCAGCCAATAAAAAAAATCGAATTTTCTGGAAAATTCTATGTCCCCAGAGCCCTTCGTTTCTCATGCCAAGGCCCCACCAGCTAAGAGAAACCAATAGGGCCATGGAGACGAGAATGGCAACGATCCCAGGCACAGATGGTCAGAAAGTGGGATGGAACAGGATGCCTGATAAAACACCTGTATTGTTACGCCAGAAATGTGCCCACTTATGCTTCTACAACTTCTATTATATGAAATAACAAAATACAAGTGCTGTAATACTTTTAATATATACACATCTCTCGTCCATTTTTTTACAATAAATATTACAAAAATTATTACACATTTTTTGTTTCAAATAAGATATAGCGGCATCCACTATTTTGTATATTGTTTTACAACTTCAGAGGTCAGCGAAGTATATAATTTCGTACCATGTTAACATAAATTTTTGCACAAAATAAAGGAGTGTTATCGACAATATCAATGGAATTTTCAGTTTTCAAATGCTTCATAACTTACGCCTACTTCACTCACTACAAATACTTAAATATACAGACTGTTTTTCTTGTTATTGAAGAGAATAAATTACTTGATACCATTTCAAAATATAAAAAGACCAGCTATCATTTCTTTGGTTGAAGATAACCTTCATTTTCGAAAGGTCATAAAAATTGAAGAAAAGTTTTCTCACTAAATTTAACTTTGAAATTACTCTGTGGCTTATTGAATAAGTCACAGAGTGAGACTAATACTCACTTTTGAGAAATGCAATTTCTTTCAAAT
>OX393574.1:12020899-12073399 GCA_947652115.1 Blastomussa wellsi
AGAGAATAAGGGATATAAGGGTATGCTGACCTAAACTCTTTCCTAACACCCTCTGGGGTTAGGATAAGAAGTTAAAGGACAGGGGTAGTGGGGTAGAGAATAAGGGATATAAGGGTATGCTGACCTAAACTCTTTCCTAACACCCTCTGGGGTTAGGATAAGAAGTTAAAGGACAGGGGCAGTGGGGAAGAGTATAAGGGATATAAGGGTATGCTGGCCTAAACTCTTACCTAACACCCTCTGGGGTTAGGATAAGAAGTTAAAGGACAGGGTCAGTGGGGTAGAGTATAAGGGATATAAGGGTATGCTGGCCTAAACTCTTTCCTAACACCCTCTGGGGTTAGGAAAAGAAGTTAAAGGACAGGGATAGTGGGGTAGAGTATAAGGGTACACTGGCCTAAACTCTTACCTAACACCCTCTGGGGTTAGGATAAGAAGTTAAAGGACAGGGATAGTGGGGTAGAGTATAAGGGTACACTGGCCTAAACTCTTACCTAACACCCTCTGGGGTTAGGATAAGAAGTTAAAGGACAGGGATAGTGGGGTAGAGTATAAGGGTACACTGGCCTAAACTCTTACCTAACACCCTCTGGGGTTAGGATAAGAAGTTAAAGGACAGGGATAGTGGGGTAGAGTATAAGGGTACACTGGCCTAAACTCTTACCTAACACCCTCTGGGGTTAGGATAAGAAGTTAAAGGACAGGGATAGTGGGGTAGAGTATAAGGGTACACTGGCCTAAACTCTTACCTAACACCCTCTGGGGTTAGGATAAGAAGTTAAAGGACAGGGATAGTGGGGTAGGGTATAAGGGTACACTGGCCTAAACTCTTACCTAACACCCTCTGGGGTTAGGATAAGAAGTTAAAGGACAGGGATAGTGGGGTAGAGTATAAGGGATATAAGGGTACACTGGCCTAAACTCTTTCCTAACACCCTCTGGGGTTAGGATAAGAAGTTAAAGGACAGGGACAGTGGGGTAGAGTATGAGGGATATGAGGGCACCCTTCCCTTAACTCTTTCCTAACACCCAAGGGAGTTAGCATAGGAGGTAGGATAGGATAGGTTAGGTCAGGATAGGAGTAAGAATGATATGGTGTTTGGGGTTTGTTGGAGAATGAGGATTTTGACAAGGAGCTGGGAGCTTAAGTACTCTATAACTAAATATCTTGCCCTAGCCTCTATCCCTTACCCTATCCCTCCTAGAATGGGTATGGGCTTCAGGGTAGGAGTAGGGGTAGGGTAAGGCTTGGGATGAGAATACAGGTGACACTAGGGTAGAGTGAAGGTTAAGGGTTGGTGTGAGGATCCGAGTATGGGACAGCCAAGGGCTGAGGTTGGAGTTACAGATTCCAAGGTGATTGGGTTAGAGTTTACAGAGTGGGTAAGGGATTTCCACATCTGATCACACTGTCATACATGTGGGAACAGATCAGCCTAAAATCGCTGAAACTGAGAGGAAACATGGTGAAAAGATAGAAAACAAAGAAGAAAAAAAAGAGAAGAAAAGAAGATAAGAAGAAAACAAAGAAAAGAAGAAAGAAGAAGAAGATAAGAAGATAAAAAAAAACACTTAATTGATTTGAAATGATGGTCAGCAAAAAAAGTCTAACTCTAACTCATTTAGATTGATATTGTTTTTATCAGGGAAATAAAAAAAATAAGCAAGAGAGAAAAGTAATCATGGTAACCAGAAATCTTTGTAACAAAATAATTTGATGAACGTGTGCAAATGCTGTATATATCTATTAGATAGCTGGCGAGGTTGCATTTATCTAAATTAAGCTTTGAAAACAGATATAATTAGGGACAGACCATTATTATTTTCGGAGGGGGATGGAAAATGTTGAAAAAAATTTTTTCCAATTGAAAGGAGAGAAGATAAAATAAATTGTTTTGAGAAAGACAGCTTCAAAAAGTTTGCAGAATTGCAAAAAAAATGTTTGCACAGTCACAAACACGAAAAAAATAGCTTGTGTCAACAAAACTTTCATTTGCCCCCTCCAAAAAATAATGGTCCATCCCTTAGTGTTCAGTCAAATTTTGAAGGTTATCAGTTTGAACATTACAAGTAGTAATTAAGTGGTAGAACAAAATAAGTATAAATTATTATTAATAGCGAAGAGTTAAAAAGGAATAAACCACATTGCTGACAGTAAAAGCTTTGAAGATGTCTGTGCATGTTGTGCTTATCGCGTTGATGCAATCATTGACAAAACTGGTTTTCTAAACAGAAAGAACAACAAAATACTGTTAGTGAAAGAAATTATTAAAAGTGTTTAGCTCACAGTGACTAGAGATGATATTTAAATTGTCTCTGTGGGAGGTGCAGTGGGCTAAAAGTTAGTGCATTGGAATCTGGATTGGATGGTTTGGGTTCAAGCCCGGGCCGGGGCACTGCATTGTGTTATTTGGCAAAACACTTCACTCTCACAGATACCTCTCTTTGCTCAGGTGTATAAATGTGTACCAGCGAATTTACTGCTGGGGAGTAACCCAGCGATGGACTAGAATCCCATCCAGGGAGGAGTAGCAATAATACTCTGTCGCTTGATGCTATGGAAACCAGGAAAAGTTCTAGCCTGATGGGCCACTCGGCTCTTATGCAGACTTTACTACTAAGAAATATATATAACTTAATGTATAGTTTTCTTGTTCAGACGGTTCTGCCGAATATTCGAGCAATAAAGGCAAACTGTCACCATCTGGATTTAAACCTTGATGATGACATTCTAGTTGAGAAAATTTGGTTTTTAACATTTATTTTATTCCTCATCATGTGGCATACCTTTGGTGCTGTCAGTTTGGTTCTGGCACTTGCAAGCTCACTGTCAAAAAGGATAAATAAACTATTTTAAACATAATTTGCAGCACACGACTGAGTCAATATCATAGCCAAGGTATCTCTTGTTGATAACAAGCACTAAGACGACTTGAAATGGCCCAATGATCCAAAAAAGTTGTTAACAATATAATGCATACCTCTCCAGAGCTTCCTCTTGTACATTTGCTTTTTCCTTTAAGGCCTGTCAAGATAAAAATTGGTTTGAATACCATACTCATTTTAAGGTAATTATAGCTTAACTTCTGTTGAACATTCTTACTAGTACATTTGTCTACAACCCTGATCATGCTCTCGCTCAGGCAGTCTACCATATACAAGCTCTAACACTGGAAGAGGAGGAGCCCAGTGGATCTTCCTGAGGGAGCCACAATGGACTAATGTATTGTACGTTGGCCTCCTGATCGAACAATCCGAGTTCGAGCCTTGGCCAAGGAACTGTGTTGTTTTCTTGGACAAGACCCTTGCCTCTCATAGTGCCTCTCTTCAGGCAGGTGAAAAATGGGTACCTGCTGGATAATGTTGGGGCTGACCCTGCGATGGTCTACCGGCCATCCCATCTAGTGGGGGGGGGGGGGGGGGGGAGTAGAACTACTGCTGGTTGCTTCATGCTACAGAAACCAGGATAAACTCTGGCCTGATGAGGCACTTGGCTTGAAAATAGACTTTAATAAGTGGGTGGAGAAATACTAGTGCAATAATTTTATTGAACTCCAGGTCAAATTTAGCCCTGGCCAGGGCACTGCAACATTAAGTTCATTGAAAAGACATTTTACCCTCATAGTGCAGAGCTCTTCTGCCAATTCAGGTGTATAAAATGGTTACCAACAAATGTAATGCCTGGAGCAACCTCGTTATGGGCTAACATCCCATCCAGGCGAGAGTGGCAATAGTACTCCTGGTTGCAACAACAACAACAACTTTATTCACATTTCTTCTACAATTATATTATGTTCATGTTACGGAAATTAAACCACGATAAGCTCAGCCCTTTATAGGTCGCTGGCTACGCTCAAACAAAAACTTAACCCTAAAAGTGCTACTGTGATTAAATTTTTCAAAAACTCTTCATTTTTTCAAAAGGATCATGTAGTCTTCCATGTAAGATTAAAAGTGCCATTTTCCATTTTCACATATCTTTTACTAGTTCCCGAAATATTTGATAAGTTGGTAGAATATGCAGATTAGGAGACTGATGACATCATCTGGTGTTCTCAACTCAATTTTAAATCAAGTTGTGTGATGGGCAAATAATAGTGTGACGGACAAAATGTCCAGATTGTTAAAGTGCAGTTTTTGGCATCGTTAAGTGCCAGAAAGCTTTCTCTTTTGACATTGTCGTATGTCTGTACATACGTACGGTGCAAGCGCCATACCCATGAGCCATTCCGTTAGCCATTTAGACCAAGCAAAATGAACTGAATTTGTTTTCCTATTTCAATTTTATGCATGCATCATTCTCCAACCTTTCTGGGTATGGGGCTCTGCTCCACAGCCCTTCAGGCTACAAGAGCTCTGCTATAAACAGTTCTTTAATAAATTATATAAACTGAACTGTAAAGACATTGTAAAGCCAGATTTTATACTTTTATTAAATCATTTTAATTTGCAGATAAATTGAATGAATTAGTGCAAATTAAATAAATGTGCAATTTGCAGTTGATGAATGAAAAATCAATAAATTCAAAACAAAAATAAAAAGCCATTTTTTAATTGCTTTTAAAATAATTGTCTTTGCACTTACCTTCTTCCTTACTTCAGACACTTTTTTCTTCAAGAGCAAAGTTCTTTGTAATGCTACGCAGTACTGAAAAACAGTAACCCGAAAAGATGAGAGAATGTCCAGTAAACAAATATATATACAAGTCAAAACGCGTTGGGAAAACAAACTATAGAAATAAATATTTTTTTCCTAAAAAAGCCAGTCAAACACACAGTTCTACCAATCAAAAATTTTCATTAATTCATTTTGCAAAACGGTGTTGTCTGCGAGATACAGAAATCTCCAACAGAAGGTCAGGTAAACTGATTTCTTTGCAAGAGGGTAGGGTATAAAGGACAATTCTTAAACTGGTGGGAAATGCAAGAAACAGTTACTACAATTAATCAAAACTAGCTAACGATCAAACAGTTCCGAAGTCAGCGAAAGAGATGATTAGATGGAAACCAAGAGTAATGAAATATAAAAAACGAGCTATTGAAAAATAATCTTATTTGAAAGGCCTTTAAAAATGAAGAACAATGGCATTTTCCTTTTTCTGATATCTCCTCTCGTCCTCGAGATATTCAAGATTTTTGAATTATGCAAATGAGGAACTGATTCATGATGTGATAAGGTGTGATACTATGGGTGTAAAAACAAAAATATAGCATATCTCTGCAAGTACTGATGCAATGAAATTGAAACTTGGTGAGCATGTTATAGCCTAAGAAATACATCAAATGGTGTTTATTTTGGTGTTTCTATGGCAACACATCCGGTTCCAGATCTCTAATATACAGTACCGCTCAGAAATAAGCGTCCCAAAATATACGCGAAATACGCATATGCATTGCATATATACGCATATGCGTATGTAAATTCGCGTATACGCATGTACTCTGTGTGCGCGTATGCTCATTTGTATGTATGAGCTAGCTTATTGTTGTTTCTTTTGTTGACAGTTGATTGTTCTTTAAATGACCTGACATTGCTGCATTTAAAAAGTGCATGGAAGACTGACTAAATCGTGCCGTGCCATAGTTTTACAGAAAATATTACATGTAAATGTAAAGTCTACGTAAAAACTTGTTATCATGTATTCACTGTAATGAGAATTCACTTTCCGTTTGAATCATCGATTTAAATTAATCCCAAACAGAACCATTTCACTTCTTGCTTCTCGCTCAAGAGAAAGTAAACACTCAGATGAAACGACTAGCGGCCGGTGCGTGCCAAAAAGCTTTATCTTGCAAAGAAGTTTTAAAATAAATGTTTACAACGCATCATAAAAACTTTGCTAAAACATTATTTCTACCTACAGAGACCATTTGACCGTTTAAAATCACCGATTTGCGCCGAATAGAACCAGAGATATCATTTTGTCTACCATGATTTTTCAATAACTATAAGCAAGCGACTCGCGCCGTCACGTGCTGGAAGACGAAAACTTTATCTTGCGAGTTAACAATTGTGAATGTTGGCCGAGTAGTTTTGATAAGCTTGAATGAAAACTCTCATCAATTTCACTCAAAATACTGAACAAAAGTACGTTACGTTAAGCACGTTACGGCAAGACAAACAAGTTCAACTCATTCGAAGAATCATAAAAAGACCAGGCATTCAATACAAGCAAGTGACATGTTTTTTCCCAACAATACTACACAAAGCAAACTTATGGAAAAGAATAACAAAGAACTGCGTATATGAGTATGCGTATACGAGTATATACGCGTATATACGCATATGCGTATGCATATATACGCATGCGCGTATGCGTATGTACGCGTATGAGCTGCGTATGCGATGGACGCTTATTTCTGAGCAGTACTGTACAGGAATGATCATTCCTGTTTATGATCTTTAGCAAGCTGCCATCGTCCACTTCCAAAAGGTTAATTAGGAGAGCTAGTGCAATATGGGCATTGCACACGCTTTAAATGGGATCAATCACTTGCCCTATACATGAGTTGCAAACAAGTAATATTTGACTTAAAGAGAAAACAGACCTTTGGGCTACCGGAGCTCTGCTATAAACATTAATAAATTAAATAAACTCAACTAAAAAGACATTGTACAGCCATATTTTATACTTTTATTAAATAATTGTTGTAGACAAATTGTCTCCTCATGATATTAATTTGCATTTGATGAATGACGTAGATAAATGCCAAGCAAAAAATATTATCTAATCAATAAATTCAAAACATAAATAGAAAGCCATTTTTAATTGCTTTTTAAATAATTGTCTCACTGTACATCTTCGCACTTACCTCTTTCTTCAAGTAAGCCGCTTTTTTCTTCAAGCGCAAGGTTGTTCTGCAAAACCAAAGGTAAATCACCTGTAAATCATGATACTAAATAATAATCACTATTATTCAACAAATTGTCGTGTTGCCCATATATGGTCATTATGCTCTAGATATCCATTAACTGCAGCTGACAGACATTCTGTGGTATATGTAGAAGTCTCGCAAAGCACCGCATAATGGAAACTTTTCTAGCTGTAACATTCTCTTCGTTGACAATTTGTTGAATAACAAAAAAATTATCCTGCTCAATATTGCACGGAATATCATCTGATTTTAGCCAACTCAGCCAGCCTACAGCCTCATTGGCTAAGTATCGGGCGATATTCTGCGCGGTTTTGCAGGATAATTGCTTATTATCCATACCCAACATATGGTAACTATAGGTATCCATACCTATGATTTGGGTTGTAACTACCATGCATGGTACCCATAACTTAATTAATGATAGCCTGCGAGAAGTTTGGGGGAAAAATTTTGGCGGGCAAAGGTAGCCAAGTGTACAAGCGAAGCACGCAGAACCTGATCTGGGAGAGAGCCTGTAGACTTTCTTTGACTCCACTTATCCACCAACTATACATTAGCATATCTATCAATGAGTTGATCTAACACCACAGGAATGACACAATATTTTTGATTAATTTTGTTCTAAAAATTGCACGCAACAGTTGCATGTTGATGAAACATTCTCGTCCCCAGAGGCCACGATCCTTTTGGTGAGCACCAAGAATCACGACCTCTGGCCGTAACCAAATTGTGAGCATGTGTAGAAAACACATTTTGTAGCTTTCAGCCAATCATATTTGACTTTGTGCATGCGCAGAGTAACAGGAAGTCTGTGATTCGCGGACCTATGGTGTTGGACCTTCCCAGAGGTCTCGATTGTTGGTGCTTACCAAACAAATCACGGGCTCTGGGGACGAGAATGTTGAGGAAACTACAAAGTTTCCTGTCATGAAGAGGGGGTCAATGGTAACATGTAGAACTGAACCATGCATAAATGTATGACGACAAATATTTCCAAATGACCCAACATTTGGACAAACATACCGGAATCTCTCAAGGCCCATTTCAATTTCAATCCTCTGTGGAAAGAAAAATCTCATTTAATATGTAAGTTTGTAAGTTTAGTTTGTAAGTTTATTTAGTTTTCAAGAAAATATTTTTACAATCAGTAAGCACCGCCTGCAAATAGCGAGCTAATCTAGGCAGGCGGTGTTAAGGACATACAACACAAATTACTAAAACACGAATTACTCAATTTTCGTAAAACACGAATTACCCGAATTACTCGATTTTGCATACATTATTTGACGAAAGAGGAAAAAGGTGATATGTTAAGTTTTAAGTTCACATTACATTAAGGTTAACACATAAACTCACTGACTGCAAAATTCAGGAACAGTGCATCTTTCAATCCGCGTTTTTACTTGTTTTCAGCATTCCCAGGCCCGTATGCATTGAACATTTTTCTATGCAAAAGTTTACATAACCGTGAATACTTGTTCACTCTAGGTGTTATACTGAGCAAGATGTTATACTGAGCAGGAGCCCAATATAAAGGGGTTCTTTCGAATGCCACATTCTATTCTTTCTTTCAATATATTTCAATACTTATAAACGTATTGCGGCCGCCATCTTGAGTGACGCGTGGCCGTGGAAGGCTGGAGCGTGTCAAAATTGTCATACGGATGGCCCTGGGGACGACGTTGTTTTTTATGACGTCAACAATCAATGAGTGATATAATGGAAGGTTTCCTTCAATTTCCGAAATAACCTGCGATCAGGCGTTCCTTATATACTTTTTTTCTCCAGCCGCGAGAAATAAGAACGCCTGATCGCAGGTTCCGAAAGGAATGCTCTTGATCCCGCAGGTCCTTTGAAATGGCCAAAAAAATTATTCTTGGTAAAACGGGTTAAACTTGTCATGGCGGAGTCCCTGATGGTCATTGAAATTGTTGTCTTGAGCCTCGCCATGCTCCTCGCGTTGCAACAAAAGATACGCGAGAATCGAATTTTTCCCTTTTTTGCAAATGGTTTCAATTTTGTGTCCATCCATGGCCATCCGATATCCGAAAGCAAAACATATCTCCCTTCATTTTTCATCACTCGAGAGCTAAGCAGCAGTGGAACGCAAAGCAGTCACAGGCTAAAGTTTAATACCTTTTTGTTTTTCTTTCTTTCTTGAGTCTTAACCCTGACTTCATCAGCTATTAAAAAAGAAAAAAAAAACAGTTCCTTTTCTTAGTTTCTTATGGCTGAAATTATTAAGATAATTTACGGCAGTGAAATAATGCAAATATTAGCCTGAATTGACGTAAATGAGAAAAGATATGACAGTTATGTATAGATATAAAGATGCAAGTTAAAAAACTGAAAGTAATGATGTAATAAATTATACGTCATCTCGTGTTGCTAAGGGATACAATCTGTTTACTAAGACACGGACGCGCGCAGTCCGCGGAAAAAATGAAATATCGTTTGCGCGAATATATATTGCAACATTTAGGGAACTAGGTAAAAGAAATCATTCTTACTTAAGGTAACACAATTTGGTTACTTTTTTATTACATCTGAATGTCCTCCACTTAACTTGGATGTTTGGAGTTTGACTTTGCTCTTCAAGCTCTCAGCGCGCAAATCTTCCGAGAATTATTTTTAACTAAAATACTTGCCATCAATTGGAACCAGAGTAATACAGAGAAATTTCGTTTACTAACCTGATTCTCGATCCATTATCTCGTCGACTAATTTACGTTAGTTTTTCTTTACACGATTAAATGATTTTGATTTTCCCGCCTAACACCTTGATGCGAAGCTGTCAACCGCCAGATGACTTCCATTCATGACGTAAAATACGTAGTCAGTTACCGCAAAGCTTTATGGGATCCTTGTAGTGTCAATTGACTTGAGAATTACGTAACTGCGTAATTAAGAATTATGTAGCCCCGCCACCTTTCGAGGTATTTATATTCGTGGCAAGTTTTCAAAGTGTGCTTGTAAGTTTTCCGTCGTTTTCAATTTCGGTCGTAGTTTATTTTGGTGGAATAAAGTTTATTCGTTTAAGAACACAACAATCTTTTGAAAAAATTATATCAGACCAAGATTCTCATTCACCTTGTTCAGGGTACATCACAGTCAACTAATATTTTGGAATACTCAACGCCCACTATCACATGGAGAGGGGGGGATGCGTGCATGCATTTACAATTTTGGGCATGTCATGAGGAATACGGGATTTACAGAATGGTTCTCAGAATGCTCGTTTCAAAAAAGGAATCGGAAAAAGCCGCCCGATTGCGGGATACACGCAAGCGAAATTGCAGGCCTAAACCCAGATCTAGAGTAAACCTCATGCCTCAGATGATGGTGATATCCGAACGATAGTAAAAGGATAGTTTTCTGATACCACATCAATGCCCTTCAAATACTGGTCTTCCTCTGCTTTCACGTTCTTTACAAAATCAGTAAATAATCACGAATAATATCAATTAGAAAATATCAGCCGTTTTTACAAATTTGCGGCTTTGAGAACAAACATTTGGGGTATTTGAGCCCGATGGCTAAAACTTTTGCGGGTACCCCCAATATAATTATGCGCGGTCGTTGTCATTAGCGTATGTTACGTATCTCCCATGATTCCTTTCAGCATCCTCTTAACGTGGAAAGCGAGCGAGGTATTGAGCCTCGTAAAAGGAGAGAGTTCATTTACCGATTTGTGTCGTCCTAACCAGAAACAGACAAAATGTTCTCTAGATTTTCCGAAACAGCAAAGAACAATCCATTCGCCGCCCCATTTAGTGTAGCCAAATGTTCGTCAGATTCGACTCCAGCACCCCGGCGATCAAGAATTATGGCGGCGCCGAATACCGATGGTAAGTGTTTAAACCGGCTTTTTGAGTTTACGATCTTTACTTTGCCTTAAGATTTTAAAAACGTTTATCCTACATTTGATGTAACAACGACTGTTATATTGCTTGATGTGGTTTTCAGAGAGCAGATTTGTTTGGGCTTGTTTGAGACGCGATCGTTCAAATGTCCATATGGAAGATATAGCTTCCGTTGCACCATGTGAATAGAAAGATCGAAGAGTACGAGTAATATTTTGATATCAGCTTCTGCTTTCAACTCTAAGGCTTCGTCTCGCTACTTTTTTGGCTCTAATCAAGAATGAAATTAATTTCACACCGCAGAAATATCTTCAGACAAAAGCGATGTGTGCTGAGCTTACAGTTTGTGTCGTTACAGTTAGTAAAATTACGCAATACCGATAAAAGTTGCGTCGCTACAAGTACGCGATTGACGTAGTTCACGTATTCAGTTCATATTTGCTTGTAACAGGTTATTTTTAATACTTGGACTTTGTCTTTGCGAGTGATTCTGGCCATAATTCCAAACATTTCAATTACCGGTAAATTCAACTCTGTTCAGTTTATTGAATTGATTAATAATGGAAATTGAACTGAGTGGATGCAATTTGGTCTGAAATCATACGCGTGATGATTTCAGACCAAAATTGCACGACCCGAAGTTCAATTACCACTTTATTAAATCCATTTTGAAATCGCACAATTTGATTTTGATTTTGATTTTTTTTTTTTGATTTTTTTTTTTTTTTTTTTTGATTTTGATTTTGATTTTGATTTTGATTTTTGATTTTTTTTTCGATTTTTTTTCTGATTGGTTGTTTTGTTTTACTGTTTCATTCTCGTTGGTTGAGAAAAAGATGCGATTTAGAGCAAAAGATAGTGCGATTTGGGAATAAATCGCACTGCTGAGAGCCAATCACATTGCAAGGATAACCAGTGATTTCAAAATGGAGTTAATAAACGGATTAATCAAAGGAGTTACGTCAGGGTTGTGCCTTTTGAAAAATTTAGCCTGGATTTTTCAAAATCGTCATTGGTAATCTGTCTCAATCTTCTCCATCCTTAACTATCCTTATTCCTTTTTACCTTTCTTTTTCTTTTTTTTTTTTTCCTTTTTTTTTTATTCCATTTCCAGTCCGTACTGTGCAATCTCCACCTGCAATGTTTATCAAGTCTCGCATGATGGAATATAAACAAAAGATTTAACTTTTTCTTCATTATTGGCATCTAATATCCTTTCAAAACAATAATAAAGAGTAGATGAACCTTGATGATATTCCAAACCGACGTTTTAGCTCATCGCTGGAAATTTGCCATCGCTCTCATTTCCACAACTCGTGATGATAGCGACATTGCTGATCCTATGCAGTATGCAGGACGCGTGTCGCATAAGAACTCAGTAGAAATGACCTGGCTCTCCGGGAGTTCTCGTAGCTCAGTGGGTGGGGTGCCCGCCCGGTGATCGGGAGGTCGTGGGTTCGATTCCTGTCGGGGAGTTTTTTCTTTGTCCCACACTCGTGTCATGTTGATTAATTAATCTTTCACAAACTTCATGTACACGGTTACCAAAGTGTAATGTATCAACAAATTCAAATCAGAAATGTAAACAAATCCAGAGAATGCGCAGAATGGACTGGAAATGGCCTTTAGTTGTTAGACGATATTGTTATTCTAAGTGATCTGTGACCCAGAGGTTTTTTGTGACCTGCAAAGAACTTGAATTAACTACTTACACCACTTGATTCCACATGATTTTGAGTCACGAGTCCTCTCGAAGATTTACGAAAACTAGGAAAACAACAAGTGCAACTTTTGTACAATTATTATAACATCTCCAAAATATGAGGCATCGGCAACTACCAACTAACTGAGAGTTGGTAGTTGATTTTGGTGCTATGCATATCATAGGACAGCTGGTAGAAATTGCTTCCCTATATGTGGGCTTAACCTATAGGGTGCACGGAAGGGGGCGTTCAGGGACAGGAAAAGCTCAAATTGAGTCTGAAAAAGCTGCCAGCACAATCAAATTATGCTTGCTTCAGATTCTGTCTCCTGCCAGACAAATTTCTTGTGAGATGAGTCTCATTTCTCACAAGATGGTGGTGTGTAACATGCATTTGAGTGATGCTGTAGGTATTCGTAGTCCTACACTGTAGTTCATATAGATGTTCTTTAATTTTCTAACTTTGTTTTCTGAAGGTGAACAATACAGTTGTGAGTTTGGCAGTGCAAAATATTACGCTTATTGTGGATTTGGTGGAATCCTAAGTTGTGGGATAACTCATACTGCCGTGGTACCTCTTGATCTCGTCAAATGCAGAATTCAGGTGAATTTCTTGTTAACTGTACATGCAGCTTTCTGTTTGTATGTTTTTGGTTAATATATTCGGCAATTCTCCGTATTCTTTCAAGGTCCCAAATTCTTCAATTCTCTTTAACCTGAAATTTCGGGCTCTTCATCACTGGCATCTTTTAAAAAAAAAACGTAAAGTGTTTATTATTGATAACTATTAACTATATTAAAAAAGGCTGGTCATAAATTACATAAATCAGTCATCTGGTGTTTATTGTGAGGGAACCTAAGCCTACAAGCCCCATGGTTTTTTATTAGGTTCTCTCGTCATTTTGCTTTCTACCTTTAATATATTGTGGTTTTGTATTTTTATTGTTATCTTGTGTATTGAGTTGTTTTTGTTTATTGTCTATTGTATTGCATCTCTATTTTTGTTTGTGTGGCAAAAAATAAAAATAAAATAAATAAATAAAATAATATATCAAACAGGTTTTTAAAGCAGCAGGACTCACTTTTAGAGCAACGAGGTTTGTTAATTGAAGGTTCTGCTAAACATCATTTCAATGTTTCAGGTCGATCCAGCTAAGTATGGAAACATTGTAAAAGGCTTCAAAGTAACTGTAAAGGAAGATGGTCTACGGGGGCTTTCTAAGGGGTGGGCCCCTACTGCTGTTGGTTATTCCATGCAGGGTCTGTGCAAATTTGGCTTCTATGAGGTCTTTAAGATCCTGTATAGTAATATGCTTGGTGAGGTAAGTGTCTACATTTTGTATGTTGTGCCTATCATAGCTTGTTCCATTTACGGGAAACTCCTGTGTTTGCATTTAACAATTATCCTGCGAAATCACGCGGCACATTGCCTGATACTTAGCCAATGAGGCCAAGTTGGCTTACATCAGACAATATATTGCAAGATTGAGCAGGATAATTGTTTTATTATTCAACAAATTGTCAACAAAACACATTTTACAGCTAGAAAAGTTGTCGTTGTGCTGCACTTTGCGAGACTTTGGCCAAGTTGTCATTACGTATTTCACAGGATACATCAATCCCATCCCAGATCCCGATCCCGATCCCAGAACACAGATCCAAAATGGCAGCTAGCGGGAGCTTTAAAAGTGATAATCATTTTCTCGCTTAATGAGTATGAAATTTTGTATATCCCTCATCTGGTAAAATTCATAATCTTGTATACACCTGTATGAACATTGTATAATTTGCCATACATGCAAATCTAGAACGTATTAATTCAACTTTTTAGAAAAAAGGGGAAAAATTTTGTCATTGTTTTGTTAGCCTGAAACAGAATTATAATGTACACTTTTCCAGGAAAAATCCTACCTTTTCCGAACCTCCTTATACCTGGCTGCATCAGCTAGTGCAGAGTTCTTTGCCGACATTGCTCTGGCCCCCATGGAAGCTGTCAAGGTTCGTATCCAGACACAACCCGGCTGGGCCAACACCCTGCGAGAGGGAGCTCCCAAGCTGTGGGCAGAGGAAGGAGTAAGAGGGTATGTAAACCTGTGTGTGCCGCCAAGGCAGCTTGGTTCTGAAATGGCCAGTGTAGGATATAAACATCTAATAGTAGTAGTAATAGTAATAGTTGTGGAGGTGCAGTAGCTTAATGGTTAGTGCGCTGGACTCTTGATCGGACGGTCCAGGTTCGAGCCTCTAGCCGGGGCACTGCGTTGTGTTCTTGGGCAAGACACTTTACTCTCACAGTGCCTCTCTTCACCCATGTGTATAAATGGTTACCGGTGAATTTACTGCTGGGGGGTAACCCTGCGATGGACTAGCATCCCAACTGCAGACTTACCTTAGTATATATTAAATCCATTTTTCAATTATGCCCCTATCAATGTTAAGCCGGTGGGAAGAGGCCAGGCATAGGCGGGGCATTTGAACTGAGCTCAGTGCTTGGATTAGAAAAAAATCCAGGTTGTCCTTATGGCAAATTCTGTACAATCTCAGGCAACCAGCCCTTTAGTTTTTCTAAAAGCTGGTTGCCCGAACAAAGTTTTAGTTGTCTCAGGCAACCGGGCAACCTCTAATTTTGAGCACTGTGAGCTGAGATTTTCTGTTCAAATGCCCTACCCAAAGGGCATTTGTGGGTTGTCAAAATAGTATGTAAAAGTCAATAAAATGTTGCTACAGTAGAAAGGCCATTAAAATGGACAAAAGTCCCCGCTACAGGACGATAACTATTGTAAAATCCCCCACCTATGCCCGACCTCCCCCATGGCTGCAAATAACAGTCAGACATCAGATAATGGTCGACCAAATTTCCCAATGTCCAATTAAATCAATCATTTTAGTTCTCAGTGAATTTTAGTGTTTAGACAAACAAATACATTGTAAAATGGGAAACTTGGGGACAATACAATGGGTTTCCATTCTAATTTCATTATTGGGAGTATGAATTTCTGATAAGAAGATTGTTGTGTTTACTTTTAGTTTCTACAAGGGCCTCCCTCCACTGTGGATGAGGCAGATCCCATACACCATGATGAAGTTTGCTTGCTTTGAGCGCACGGTTGAGTTCCTCTACAAATATATTGTACCCAAACCAAGGTGAGTGGACCAAGTAATCAGTGTTCCAGATAAGAGACAGGTCTCGGGTCAAAAACCGAGCAAATCGACCAAAGTATTATAACATACAAAAGAAACGTATAAAAATATAGTTCCTAAAAGAAAACACTGTTACGAGATAGCATCCGACGGTGACTAGACTTCCGAATCAGCAATCAATAGAGTTCGCAGTTGTGACCTATACGGTCACCGCTTGCTACAAATGTCTACAGCATTAATTTTTTTTGCATTAGCCCCCGATCGCAAATATATATGCTCCACGGTCCCTGGGAAATAAGCCGTCTACCTGTCTGTCCCCACATCACTCCCACTACCCACTTAACACAGCGCTGCAGCTAGAGATGTCAGTCTTGTGTGACCACCCTGGAAAGTTAAAATGTAAAAATGTAACTGGAACACTGAGTAATGGAATAGTGCCAATGATATCAAAGAGAACTTTATCCCCTTGTTCAGCATTATTGTCATTACCACATGAAAGTACTGCTCAGAAGCTCTCGTTTGAATGATCACACACTATTTTTTACCCTCGGACTAAATCATTGTTTTTCAAGCACTTTGTACAACAAAATAAATGGGCGATGTAGCAGCTCACAAGGTCTCACATGAATGTCTCGATACCCTGCGTGAAAACAATAGAACAAACAACAGGAACAATGCCCCTAGCCCTTAAAACAATAGCAACTGCTACCAATAGAATTACAAGCTTACGAGAGCTGCTACACTACTTCGGTAGGACCATATGAAAGTACTACTCGGTAGCATTCATTTGACTAGTGTTTCATCCCAAAACTTGCTAAGTGATGTAACTGCGATTCTTCTAAGAGTATGAAGACATAGAGAAGGAGGTGTTGTGCCATAATTAACACTTTTGTAAGTTTGAGTCCTCACAAAGTAGAAATACTACTTGGCACAAACTTCCTGTGTTTTCACAATTGTTTTGTTTCACAGGAGTGATTGCTCCAAACCTGAGCAACTGGTTGTTACATTTGCTGCTGGTTACATTGGTATGTACTGTTGTAATAATACTAATAATAATATTCAATAATAATAATAATAATTTCAAAAAGTTTTTTTTTTTATAATAATAAAAAAACCTTTATTTACAATTCAAAGAAACTATTTAGTAACAATCAATTTAAAATTTCAAAAAGCCTACAGTACTAAAAGCAATTTGACAGGAAAAGTCTTGTTATAATAATTTACAGGGCTAAAGAATTTTACTATAATTATTAAATGTATCGTTGCAGTGCTTGAAACCATAAGATTGCAAGATTTACGTATATCAAGTTAAACTTTCCTATCATAAAAGATAACAATGATGATGATAAAATCTATTAGAGTCAACATTTTTCCGAAAGGTTCTCTAGTTCGCATCAAAGAAAACATAAAAATATAAAAACTGGATAATCCTGTAGGCTGAAACCTATTTACAATTGTTTTAAAACACATAAAGTGTCCCTTTAAAAAGAAAAAAATCAATAAATAGCGCCCTCAGTGTTCTCAATTTCTATATCAATATTACGGAAGTCCCATGATTTCCGTACAGCGGATCTAGTTCCTCTGAGACAGATTAATGCGGATCTCAAAAGTGCAAAGGAGGTTCTATAATAATAATTTTTTTTTTTTTTTTTTTTTTAATGAATTTTAAAACCTTTATTTACAATTGAACAAACTATTTGTACTAAATTTAGTAACAATCGATTAAAAAATTTAGAAAGACTACAATATTAAAAGCGAGATGACGAGAAAAGTATTTTTATAATAATTCACAGTTAAATACTGATAAAAAATATAAAATAGAAATAATAACAATAATAATAATAATAATAATAACTAACCCTAACAACAATAACAACAATAAATAATAATAATAATAATAATAATAATAATAATAATAATAATTTATTTACAATATAGTAATAATTATAATACATTACAATAATAAATCTAAAAGGTCTAATCTTAATAACAGTAACAAAAAACATGTAATAATAAAAGTCCTTTCTGTCTCTAAATTCAATGTCATTCGTAATTAATAATTAATAATAATAATAATAATAATAATAATAATAATAATAATAATAATAATAATAATAATAATAATAATATGGGAGCTCCATGCCCTACTCTCTGTGATAAGTGACTGACAGTATCTCTCTGTCTGCAGATGAGCAAGAATTATCATGTCATGTGATCAGTTTAAACCAAAATTTAGTGGTCAACTATAACCTCCCACAACGATTCCTCTGAGCCAGACCAACATTTAACTTTTATCCTGCCTGATAGATAATTCCCGATATAGCCTAGAAGTCTATCCCATGCCAATTATCACCACGTTTCTTGATGCAGTTTGCTTAATGCAAATTGTGGTAAAAGTACACAAAACTTGCAGCAGACTGTCAACTTGATCAGAAGGCAGAGAGGAAACTCTGAATTTATTTTATTTTATTGAAAAATGCTGCTTCTGAAGTGCTCAATTTATTTGTCATTTTCTTCAGCTGGTGTTTTCTGTGCGATCGTTTCTCATCCTGCTGACACTGTGGTGTCGAAGCTCAATAACGATGTTGGCAGCACGCCCATCCAAGCTGCACGTGACCTTGGAATGAGAGGTGCGTACAATACGAGATCTATGTGACTGCACTTTGTTTAACAAAATACTAAGAAAAGGTATTTCCTGATTGTTCAAAGCACGATGAAGCTAATCCAGGATAAATCACGTGAACAGCACAAGGAACCAATTAGAACTCAAACAAATTCCTGTCACTGGCGCCAAGTGCGGAAAAAACCTTGACGCAGGCAGTGACTGCTTTTGGTTTCGCATTTGACAGATAGCAAATGGAACGATTTCCTTTTTAACCGATCGCCATGTGAAGAATTATGTGAAGTAAACCGAAGCAATTCTTTATTAGAGCGAGTTTCAATTGAGTGTCGCAAAACCCAAAATCAATTTGGCCGATCACAAAGAACGGAGACAATCCAGTGAACCAATCAAAAGTAATTACACGTAGCAGACAGAAAGCGCGGGAAAACATGCACGCGCGAGTCACGACTAGGTTTGGTTTTACTTCTGATTGGATGAAAAAGTGGCGCGATTTTTTAAACCAATCACGGAGTGTAGTATTCAACCCAAAGCAATTCACTATTAACTTTCGACACTCAATTGAAAACCGCTCTATTTCTGACTCTCAAATGATAACTGCAATGAAATATCTTGTACATAATGAACGTATCTGTTATTACAGGTCTCTGGAAGGGTCTCGGTCCCCGTATCATCATGATCGGTACTCTGACTGCCCTGCAGTGGTTCATCTACGACTCGGTGAAGGTCTTCTTCCGCCTACCCCGCCCCCCACCCCCAGAGGAACCCGAGAGCCTTAAGAAGAAACGTCTTTTGAAACAGGCCCAACAAGCAGCCTAAAATTGAATCGGTTTTCTGCGCTTTACTGAACCGTGTGGACAGTGCATCTCCAGGAATTAACATACATGTATTTATAACAAGGAAAATGGACAATTATTGGATTAAAGTGCTATGCGTGTGTGACGCGTGTATCGATCTGAGACGAGTCGAATGATATCTGTGATGCGTGTTATTTGCGTAGTGAAATTGAATAGCTGTACTCATGCTTCCTTTTATGGTCAACTGGATTTGACAATAAAGCTACTTTTACAACTTAGAGTTTTGTTTTCTCAGTTTACTCCAGTTCTGTGAGACTCGGGGTTCAAAATGGAGCCTTTCTGGTCGCCAATGCGACTTAAAAAGATGCAATGTTCACTAGAATTTTACAATTGGTCGCCAGCGGGTGACTACTTATTTAAATCCCCATTGGCAACAACGACGACAACTGACTTTTTATCTTGCCCCTAATTCTGAAATAGAATTGAAAGGGGTTTTCGCCGATTGTAACGGTTCCGCCCCCAGAAGAGGGAAATATTGGGCGACCCTGTTAGACCCATTTTGTGACCAAGAGAATATTTGTCATATTAAACTTAAAAGCCATCCAAAAAACCTGTTTTCGGCTCACTGAACGTCCGTGAATTTGTTTCGGCACTGGTCGTGTGCACGAAATTTTCTTTTTTACAAGTGGGCTTGCAGAATTTTTGTTTTTTTCAAAATCACCCTCCCCCTCTCAGAAGTTTAATGGTCTGCCCCTAAAGTGCTTTGTCTGCAGGGCGTTTTTGGAAGGCGCGTGGACTTTCTCAAATTAAGTCGTTCGCTTCTCGTTTCCGGTTTACGATGCGCGTTGGGCTAATGGTTAGTGCGCTGGACTCCGGATCGGACGGTTCTGGCTCGAGCTCTTGGTTTGTTTATGGGCAAGACACTTTACTCTCAGTAGTGCCTCTCTCCTGCCAGTTTCCTCTATTGCCCACATCCTGTACTGCAAAATTTCCTCATCTATTTAAGGCTTCGTATGTTTAAATATAACTTTGAAAAAGGTATAGACAGATAAATATAGTTTTAATCGAGCAACAAATATAGAATCAGTGCTATTCTCGACCTCACTGGAGCGCTGCTCTCTGAAGAACTGACGGGCACGAAATAGTATGTAAATCGGCGAGTCTAACACCAAAAGGAACAAAGTGAAAACCATCTTGTGCAAGTCTAATTGTTCAAGTTGGTTATGGTCAATGTTAACTCTTTTCCAGACTTCTCGCCGACACTCCGGGCTGAAGGTAACTCTGCGATGGACAAGCATCCCATCAAGGGGAGAGTAGAAATATTCGCTTAATGCTGCGTTATCTGTGTTAAGCTCCGGCGGTATATAAGCTGTTTGGCATGACGTGAGACTATGCTTGCATTAGTTTGGCAGAAATTGCCCTGCTAGTCTAGTTTTCCACACTTCTAAAATGACCTTCCTCATCCTCTTTGCGGTATATGTGGTCTTCAGCTTGATTTAACAGTGCACGTATCGATGCTTCCAGAAAAAAACTTAACGCTTTAATTTTACTGGAACAAGCTATCTCAAACATGTATCAACTCCTACAAGTATGACAGTGCTATATATGAAATATGATAAAGGAAAAATTTCTCGTTTGTCTAAATATAATAAATTATATCTGTGCCGATTCTAAATTGCTTGTTATTTTCTGACAAATTACAAGTAGCCGGCATATAAAGATTCCGATACTAAACATTCGCAATTAGGAACCGATTAACAGAAATATTTCACCTTCATTAGAAATCTTCGTTCTGACTTTGTATTCGCGACTAAATTATTCATGAGCCGCACAAACTAGAAGGCCTACATCCCTATTAAATACCTTGCCAAAATGCCCGATAACTCAGTAATAAAAGTGCAAATAATCTATACTATCAGGGACGGCTTCAGTTTTGCATACGTGTATCTTCGAAAATCGATCGCGCAAGCAAAGGTAAATGTATTGCTTCAAAAAAAAAAACTTTAGAGGACTTTTTAAGGGCATTTTCTTCAGTTCAGGTTGTTCGAGATCATCTTATGACGGGACTAAATATTATAAAACATCACCTAAAATTGTGGTCGAAAACTTTTTTCAGTTCTCTGTGAAGAATTTAAGTGCTAGGGAGAAAACTCCATGAAACATACTCCACCGGAGAAGAAGATCAAAGTTTTTCGTTACGAGTTTTAGGTTCTCTATGTGGTAAAGGCATTTTGTTTATATCCAAGCCAAAATTTGGCGAACTGGTGAGGGAAAAATAATTTTGTACACTCTGTTTCCATTACGGCTTTGTTTAGTTTTGGCTATATGACTCGAAACGCCACGAGAAAACAAGTTCGCAGAAGAGGCGTTATTTTTTTTTACAACTGAGTGCTCTAAAAACCTTTCCATGCTTTCTAAAATGCCGCAACCCTCTTATATCACAGCTAAGAAAGCCTTTGAACTATGGACAAGTGAGGTTGAATGGAAGATCAAAATTTGTAGAACAGGCTCCATTTTAAGGCATGATTGGAAATTTTAAGAAGAAAGCTCAGAGAAAGTTTGGTCGTTTTATTCAGCTGATGAAACATAACCCTATAAAATAAATTTTCTTCATTGTATCATGTAACTCTGAGTAGACTTTTAGCATATTAAGAAACTTACTTCGACGCTTAGAAATTAACGAACGAAGTCTTCTTGCAAATTTAAACGAGGCACTTTCATGCATGAAATGAACGCTTAAACTTTTTTCTTTCAAGTAACTAACGAGTGCTCTTGCAGTCAAATTTAATTGTTTTGTTGAAAGTGAAGCAAGCGATATTCGTCCAAGGGAAAAAAATTCTTAAGAAGTACGTATTTTAGAAAATTTAACTCTGGAATGAAACAGATTTGCGCGTGTTGATAGTGGCAGATTTTACATGGACAATAGTTATCGGTTCTTCGTCGGTGAGCTGGTACAGTTTGTATCTGTATAACATCAGATTACTCAACGACAGATGGTCTTGTCCAACCAAAAGAAGTTTGTAATCTATTCTTTGTACTCCATGCTTTAAATTTAAATACATAAAACGGTTTGAAAAAGAATTTTTTTCTCTGATTTCAGTAAAGAGTAGAGTTGTTTTCAGGTTGCAAATATTTCACTGACGGTGGGGCCCCGAATGTAAGGTGTAGCGACCTCGCAGCAAGCAAAAATCTACTTTAGGCCGGGGTCTTGCAAAGGTGAAAAAATTGCTTGAAGCAAAATAGTATTAGTAGGCAAATATATATGAATAAACAACTTTTCAATAACGGAACACGTTTTGCTTGAAAACATTTTTACCAAGCAAGTCCGCAGGATGCAATTGAACACAAAGCTATGGATTACATCAGTATTATGCTAGAAACATGCAAATCCAAAGTCAAGAACAAGTGTTTTTACTTTTCAATTCAATCTCTTTTCCCGTGTCAGAGGAAAACAGCTTGCGAGCAAATAACATTCCTGTCTATGAATAGGCGCTTTCATTTGATTGAAAGGCACTGTTTCTTTCATTCAAGCAACAAAACACGTTTGTAATCTTGCCAAGAACATGTCAAGTGTTGTGTTTTAACGTGAAGTAGTTTCTTTAGATTTCGTATTGCGCTCGAGCGATCCTCGCTTTTTAAGCAAAAAAAGAATTTAAAAGGCCTTTCAAACAGTCTGAAGAATTATCTTAGCTAAGACAAAGGAGGGAATTAAAGAACTCCCTTGTTTTAGGTAAGACGATCGAGCGTCTACGTCCTTTCGCAAAACGAGAGAGAATTCTTCAGCAAGGCTTCGCGTCAAACCCGGAACAGAACACTGTTCCTCACACTAGCAAAGTCGATCGAACATGTCATAGTTGTGACATCAATTTTGGCTCCCTTATTGATGAAACGAAAAGCAGAAATCTTACTACAGTATGGATTTCAAATGGTTCAATTCGCTTTTCTTTATTTACGAATTTCGAGGACAATACAGTCTTTTTTACTGCACGAGGTTTCGACGCCCGCTATTCTTCCAGTCCATGTGTTGCGTGCGATCAATGGATTCACAAACTAGCTTTTGATAATTATTTCAGTACATTTATATTGCAATTATATATCTTCTGTTAAGTGTGCCTTGCTCCAGTGGAATTCAGCGGAAAGAACCTTTAGCAACAAGCTACTACTATTAGCTACTAATATTATTTTATCCTCGATAGCTCGATGCTATTAAAACTGAAAAATCGGTCATCATTTAACCAATTGTAAAATTGGTTTCTGAAAAGTTTTTAGTATAAAAGAATATGTTGGTGGACATTCTTTATCGTTTAGTCACGTATTTGAACGTTATTTCACGGAAGAGCGAAACATGCGTATTTTCTTACAATTTCAAGCAAAACCGCCAGATATTTTCGTCTCTCATTCCACGAACATGATTCTTTAAATGTTTTCAAGCTCTTTATTAAGACTTATAAACGATTAAAACAAATTGTATCAGTACAGTTTACGCCTTAAAAGCTCTTTCTTCAAGATGTTACACACGGAAGCTATAGGCTTCGCAAATGAACTCTCGCACAATAACTCCCATTGAGAAGAAAGGGCCGAACTGTTGTGACCGAGTTATTAAATAGCAATTCATCAGCTTTTAAACATCTTTAATAGTAATTGCCACATGCTTCCTGCTGACCGAGCTGAAAATTATTTCAGCTTGTTCAAAGTCTCCAATATATTTATGGCTCCAAATTTTTGAAAGTGAATGCGTTTTGTATCACTAAAGATCGTTTCTAAGCCTAAGGACATGTAGTGTTTTAGAAAATGTAATTTTTAAACGAGGGAACAATCCCTTATTATCTTTTGTTTAGCGAGACAAATAGTCTTGTGTTTTATTTTCACACCTTTTACAAACGTACAACAGAGAAAAGAGAAGTTCAAGAAAATCTTTGTGGGAAACACTTCACAAAATCTTCTTCAGTAATATAAAACTCATTTATTTTACCACCAAATACTTTTTTTTGTTTTCTCATCTATACATTAATTTAAGCTTAACTGCCAACTGTGTAGCAATTTTTTAGCCGGAAAATGCTGTATTTAATTTTGAGTATGAAAGCACGCTAAGGTGACGAAATAGTAATTTATATTTACATGGTTGTAAGTCCCGAAATTTCTATTTTGCATGACCGCATAAAAGCTCTTGTGGTTAGAGATACATAATTTATAATTACTCAAAGTGAATGTAAAGTTCTTGGGTCTAATCCGAGTTAACTCCAAAAACGCAACAGAGCCATGAGCGAAATTTCTGTTGGGTTTTGCTGGGATAAATCTTAAGTCGGCTTTGTGAATGGAAGGTAGTGTTTTCTTTCGGCAGAATGCTTTAAACTTTCGCACCCCTTGAATCAATGTCTTCCCGCACGCGACCAAGAACAAATTTGATAAATAAATAATAGGGCAAATTTAAATCGTTTTTTCTTACGCTAACCGCAGAACCAATATTCTAAGAAGTATGAATCGAAATGTTGTACATATATTGTGTTTTTACAATCGCACTTGGAACTCTTCTTGTCTGTAACGGGTAAGTTTGTGGTACACGGAACTCTTGGTTACACATTCCAAGTTTCTTCAGAAGAGTTCTTGCTAATAATTCCTTCCTTGGCGTTTTAAACGAATCTTTCGAGATAAGTGTTAAGGCAATGTATCTTAATTTAAAGCTCGCAGCTTACGAGAACTGGAAATTGTCTTACCACCCTAGCCAGTTTCTATGATTTAGCTGTTGCCATACAGTTTTAAATTTCCTACTTAAATGTGGTCTTTTTCTGAAGTGAACATTTTTATACACAAGACGTGGTTTTTTTGAAGAGAAAGGAGACGTAATTGATAAAGTACTCCCAACTTTTGAAAAGAAAAGGAACTTCAAAGCAAAGGGAGTCAGTTGAAGGCTACGCAAATTAAAAACATAAAAACAGCAAGCCACCGATGAAGATGAAAATGTCGCCCATGTGTCCTTAAGATATTTTATTACATAAAAGCGATATTTTACCCAGTCTAGTTATTTCATACTGAAAGCCGCCTTCGGTTTGCAAAGATAACATCAAAACCGAAATAAAAGATAAAACGATATATATCGAGGACTTGTAAAGCACGCGACACTGTAAAACACTTTCCGTGTGATAAACTGCTTCGTTGAACAAACCAAATTATGTTTAAGTCTTGCTAATCCTAGTGTCTTAATTTTTGAAATGTTTCCGTCCTCAGTTTGGAATATCGCTTGTTTTCGTGACAAATAGAGCCTGAAATTTGAAGCCCGCAGCCCAACATTTTTTTTTCGGCCTCATGTTGCACACGATTTACAAAGACCACCGCTCAATTACAATGCAAGGTTGCCGAGAGCATATCGTGTTTGAGTAAACATTGAAGTATCTTATTTTATAGGGCTAAATTGCACACCTTACAGGAAAAAAATGAGTCAGAAATCTTACCATTTCATGGCTTTAATTTATGTAGCTATTTTAGCAGTTGTTTTGGATAAAATAGGGTCTACTGAATGTTCTGTATTTTAAAGTTTCTATTTTCAATTTTGTTGCAGAAATTGAGGCAATTTTATAGTTAAACGAGGCAAATTACACGCTGTGTTATCCACATGTTACATGTAAATAACAAGTTCTGGCAGGGTAAATGAACCAAAATGTGAACTTGGACTCGAAATAAAGAACTCGTTAGCTTTTACGACTGCTTGAGTGTGTTCAGTGTCTTACGATTACCTGAAAACCAGCCTGCCTTTGAAGTTATCCTCGTTATGAGATTACGAAAGAAAAAACTAACTTAAATTTAGTTTAGTTAATTGGAAAAGAAGCCCTTTAAACTCCTCGAGGGATGACTTTTCACAAAGACAATGTTTAATACTCAACAAATCCTTTACGAACATTTCTGATCTTGGCGAAAGCCGGGGGCCAAACACCTTCCAAGTGTAAGTAATCAATGCTAATTGACATTGATAAATTAATTCCTGGGATTTGAAATTAAGTAGAACTCGAGCATTCTGAATAGATACTTGAAACAATTTACAACATCCAAAATTCGGCTCATCTGCTTTCACTGCGCGCACGTGCCATGTACAATGAACACACGCGGCGGATTCAAAACGGCTTGGCAAGAGTGAGCAATTAAACTGACTTGATAAGATCAGCTAATTAGGTCCCTAAAATTAAGAGCCGAGACACTGCTGGGAATATTAATTTTAAAACGCTAGTATCGATAGAAAAATGTCGCGGGTTTTAGAAGTATTTAATTTGACTAAGGGAGCAGTGTCTGAAAGCACTGTTTTCGCGGCGCTCGCCGGTAACAGAACATAGTGTGTACACGTACATTTGTTGTACTTTATTAAACAAGTTCACTTTTCGCGGAACACCGGCGTGTTCGCTTTTATTTTTACTTTTTGAAGTGTTTACATGCGCCATTGTACGCCGCAATCTAATCGCTCTATTAGCCTACACGTACAGAAATAAATCTATGTAAATATTTACCCTGAAAAGTGTTTGGATTCTGTCGGCTCATTGAAAACGTGTAGTTCGGCTCAACCAAAAACAATTCAGGTGATTTTCTCTTTATGCCTGAAAGGTGTTAGTTGGCGGGCAGTTGTTTGAACACCAGATACGGCGCTTTTGCCTTTGACTGCACAGCCTAGTGAATGCGAGGAATTTCATACGTCGTAACGAAATTCGCAAAAGAAGGGTTGATATTTTTATTTTAATATTATCTCTTAATTTAGGCGCACTTCGCGGTGATTTGCCGTAAATAATCGATCATAATGAGATTAATTTTGCTTGTTATAACATACACACATCAGCTGCTCTGAAATGCCTTTGTTTGCGTTTTCTAAATCGGAAAATTTCTTCCAGAACAAGAAGAATTCATTGATAATTCACAACAGACGTAATCGGACTTAGAATAAAATACTTCCGATGGCTATCGTGGGCCAATCACATAATTCCACAGCTCTTAAAGTGATGTTAACCTTGCAGTTAATAAAAAACTTATTTGCACGCTCGCGCCCAACACTGTGCCCCTCATTAAAATTACATTACTTTCCCGCAATTACGAAAATATCGAGTTCTGTTTCTTTTGATAAGGTATCGACCAAAATGAGATGGACACGCGACGCTGAGAAAACTACTCTTTGTTTTAAAGTGCAAATCTGACTGAAATGTTTAATTAGCTATTGGGAATTCAATGGGGTTCCTAAAATTCACCTGCCAATCAACCTTAAAGACCATCTTGTTTCGAACGAATGCCACGCGACTTTGCCACGCGCCGCATTCAGCGTATATCTGCGACCTCTTAACCTCGCCAGGTGGCTCTTGCCATTCTAAATAATTGTACTATCTTGCTTGTTTTTATTCGTTGCAAATACATACTTCCATAACAGATTTTAATTGGATGAAATGAATTTGCCGTGTGCCACATTCGATCTTCATTTCAAAGGCGAAGGCGCCGTTTTATTAAATATCTTGCTAAAGAGGACTTAAGCTTTGCTCCAATTAGCTCCGTCCACTCCTCTAAACACGAACAATAAACAGCGGTTGATTTTGCTCTGTACAGATTCTTTGTTCAAAACCAAAATGTTTTTCTTTAAGGGCTTTTTTCATTATTTTTACCGCATTCTCCTTGCATCTCTCTTCCACGTGGGCAAGGCTAACAGGACAAACAAAAATTGTGCGACAATACTGCAATTTAACTCTAAACTCCCGGCTTTGTTTTCTGGCGATTTGTTTGAATGCAATTTAAATTAGACAAAAACTTTGCAACAGTGTGGAAATCATGTCAAGAAAACCGTAAAACTCGGACCAAAACGTGTGATGTAATTGTTTAGTTATATTATAAAGTGATTCCGGATAAATTCAGATGAAAAACGCTTTCAAAGATTAAACCCCTACCGCATAAAAATAAAGGCAAAATTCAAAGCCATTTAACGTGATAGTAACCTACAGAGAAATTGTTTGGTGGTAAACTAAGCATTTTTAATTTTAAAAGCGTGCAGGGCTCTTTTCAGCACAGTCGGCGACCTCTGATCGCAGTAATTTAGGCGCCATGTTTAGCATTCAGAGAAACTGATCCATTTACGGGCGAGTGAATTTTGAAAGGGTTTTTGAGAGAATCCCGTTTTCGGCCTTTGTGTGGTGAATTAAAACGGTTGAGAGTAAGACGGACGTGAAAGAACGCTTTCTTCCTCTTCACTTCTATATTTGATGTGTGATGAAGCACCATTGAAATCCTCAAGCAAGCGTGGTATTTATTATCAACCGATTGTTTTTTGGATAATTTCATTTACATAACAATGAAAAGAAATCTTGACACACGAGGCCACGTTTTTGTATTCTGTACACGCGGATTTATATGACAAGTTGCCAGAAATATAATGACGAGGGACAACCTATTTATCTCAACAAGTTTATAAGAGTGCGCTCGCACAAGTAGAACAAAAAATCTTTAGCTCAACCAGCTAATGCAATTAAAATGATTAAAATCGTATTTAACAGCATTCGATGGGTTTCCCGTGTTGAAGAATTCGTGATTGGCTCGCTGTAGCTCGTTCCGGCCACCTCGTAAACTTCAAAGATTTGTGCATTGGTAATAAATTGCGCACAACTTTCTCCAGCAAGCTAGAAGCAGATGACACCTGGTTACTGAAAAAAGAAAGCAATTGAGCTTCTGTATGTTACAATACTGTATAATAAATCAAAAACTGATAACTCCTTACCAATAGAAACGCCTCGCACATTTCTTGTTCTGTTGTGAAATAGATAATACTCAATTAGTATTTTATTTTTCGGCCTTTCAGGTAACGATAAAATATTTATGTCCGACTGAACTGGATATTGCAATTATAAAACTATTTTCAGACAAGTCGGCGACCTGTAAACATAGGTGTGGATAGGGCCGATTTTTTTTTTTTTTATTTTCAACGCAAATTCCTTTCCTGTGATAACAAACTGTGTAGTTTGATATGCTTAGATTTAAAAGCAGATATACCACAATGTTGCTTACACTTTAGAATCCTTGTATCTCTTTTTTCGCTCAGTTGCTTAGCGATTTTATATAAACTTGGATTCGTCGGTATGTTAATGTGGGCAAAACAAACATCTGCTCCCAGAAGACGGGAGTATTTCACGATACGTCCTCTCAAATTAGCCAGATTCTCCTCGGCTTGTTTTCTTTTTGTCTGTCGTTTTTCTTTTGAAACCTGTTCCCTGCAACTTACGGCAGTTGTTCCTTCCTAAAACAATCGGTCGAAAAGAGAATCAGTTTTACAACGTAAACACCAAATCTTCATAAGAATATAAAAATGTAAAGGTGTTGTACCATTAAAGGAGATTAAACATTCTTTCTGAAAAACTTGATAAAATATTCATGCAGCTGTTTTTCAAGAGAAGCTTCTATGCTCCAGTGAAGTCCCCCGAGGCTGAAGGCTTTTTTTAGTTTATTTGTAAATGATACTAAACGAGGAGCTTGTCAGTTGAATGGCACGAATGTTTGAAATGCAACCGGAAGTTTCATGATTTTTAATAGCACACTGTAACAGCTTAGTTTTAGAAGCAAAGTACGGTAATTCCGCGCTTTTTAAAATACAACTACATGACGTGAAAATTAGAGTTCGCAATTAGGTGATAATGAGCTCGTAGGGGCGGAGGCAGTTTTCTTCAATTGTTCAAACTCGTTATTAAGGGTGCCCTCGGGCCTTGTTTTGATTGGCTGCGACAAGACCTCCCTCGAGAGAAGATCGTTTGTCTGTCCAATGATATCGTGGCTGCACGTTCGCGGTTGGACAGCTTGCCTTATGTTTTTGTTTGTATTTGCCTCTTTTCAGCTGACATAATGCACATAAAAGAAAAAAGAGCACACGAACGCTTTAAAATGCGGCACGCGCCCGACAAATTAGCCACAGTTGATACAGTGACACCGGTCAAACGCCTCGTGCGCTATTAAGATTCGCGTGCGGATTATACAGCAAATCTTACAAACTTTCCAAACCTTCCTTGCGGTCGTGACGAGAGAAACGCTTTGCTGGAGTTCGTTTTGAAGCTTCCACAGTTCTGACAGCGCAATTAACCGAACCTAATATAACTGTATTCAAGGTCAACCGAAAATGCCTCGATCATTTCTTGTTAAGCTGAAAAAGAGTAGTCCAAACCCTTTATTCTGGGAAGAAGGTAAGTCTAATTTCTGCAAGAGTGATTTCAAGCACAGCATTTGGCTGTTTGGAACACCGATTTTTCGCTGCTTTTTGATGGGATTTTTTGGCTAAACCAAACCTAGAAACGTTTGAGTCTCTCTGAATCAAAACTGCCACACCTCATTAAAAATTCATCACCACGCAAATAGAGACAGCAAAATCTAAAACTGCTCTTTCGCTCTTATTTTCCAGCAGGTTCCGACGTGCCCGCGGCTCCACCTAACGTTTGGGAACCAATCCGAGTGCAGATCGAACCGGCTGAAATATTTCAACCGATCAAGTTGGATTTGACTACTCTCGACCCAGAAATTTTAACTGGAAAAGGGCAGCTGAAGCCCAAGGCACGGTTTTTTAGTCCATTTACGTTCAATTCTCTTCAGTTAAACCCTGACCACCACAACATTGGACTTGGCAAGCCATTACACGGGAAAGACGTCTCGCGCTCTTTCGACTCTAGAGAAACAAGCCCTCTAAGCCTCGATGGTGCCCTCGTGCCTTCACCGACTCGTAGCGATGACGGGTATCCGAGCGCGGGAATCTTTATCCCCGGAAGTGGTTTTTTGGGACTAGAAAACAGCAAACCCTCTACACTTCCCGCGGCGAATTCCGAGCCCGGTTCCGTTGGCCGAAAGCGACGTAACGGGGTACCCAAGACTTTCACCTGCGAAGTTTGTGGCAAAGTTTTCAACGCGCATTACAATCTGACGCGGCACATGCCTGTGCATACGGGAGCCCGTCCATTTAAGTGCAAGATTTGCGGAAAGGGCTTCAGGCAAGCAAGCACGCTTTGCCGACACAAGATTATCCACACCAAAGAGAAGCCGCACAAATGTAACATTTGTGGAAAAGCTTTCAACAGGTCCTCCACGTTAAACACTCATATCCGGATACACGCCGGCTACAAGCCGTTCGTCTGCGACATATGCGGCAAGGGATTTCACCAGAAAGGCAACTATAAAAATCACAGACTGACACACACCGGCGAGAAACCATTCAAGTGCCACATTTGCGGCAAGGCCTTCCATCAAGTGTACAATCTGACATTTCATATGCATACTCACAATGACAAGAAACCATTTACATGCAAGGAATGCGGTAAGGGTTTCTGCCGGAATTTCGACCTTAAAAAGCATGTCCGTAAATTACACGAAAACAAAGAGCAACGTGACAGAATGGAACAATGAACCACGCGTAGTGACTATCCATTAAGTCGCGAAAGAAAAAAAAAGAGCGATCACTTTAGCCTATGTAATTCATTGGTTTCCATTATGTATAGAACCTTCAAGATTTCTACTACAAAGACCTTGGCGTTGAAAGTATTAATAATGAGAGATTATAATTCAAGACAGTTAAGGCTTATGTGAATATAAACGGTGTTGTAATATAACGGATACGACACGTGGCTTAACAAAGAGCGTTGTAAACTATGTCAAATAACATGTACATTAGAGAACAAAAGCGAACGGCTAGCTGTGAATATATAAATATGGTCAAATATCGCGATTTACACAAGGCTGTACCTCCGTTGAATACATGAACTCTATTCTGTATAAATATCAAAATAGATTAATTGATAAAATAATCAATAAAATCATTCAGATTTACTGCTCGTAATTGTGTTCAGAAGTTCTTAACAGAGAGATCTAGGCAGTCAATCTGGCGTGTCCGGAATAGTTTGGCCGCGCGCCTTGCAGTTTGATGCGAATTTTAATCACAAATATTAATGCAGAAAAAATGTTTTATGTGTGTATATTGGTCGATTTTCTCCAAAAACCTAACTTTCGGTACAAATTGTTGGTTTGAAATAGTTTTTGCGACATTTTTATTGATTATTTGAAATTTAAAACGTTTCTTCTGAAATACTTTATGTTTTCGCACGCGACAAACGATTCATCAGTTTTCATTTAGCAAAGAAATAAACACCGCATTTTTCCAATTAGACACTTTTGACCGTTTCTTCTTAAGACCCTCGCTTCTATACATATTTATACATATTTATATTTTAAAGGAACATTTTGCCGCTCGCGATGTTATCCTAAATGCGAAGTCGTCCATTCTTAGAACAACTTTATCGCTTAAATTAAAAGTCAAAACTACTCGAGACGCTTTCAAAATTTAGGCAACCTTCTAAAATTCCCGCGTATTAATTAAGAAACGATGTGAAATTTGCTTCGCTGAGAACAGTCGAACTAACCTGACAAATCCCAATTTTGCCTACAGCGTTTTTGGCCAATGAATGCTATCATTTAAGTCTCCCGTAATTAATTTCAATACTCGCTACTGAAATGATGCGGTCTATAGAGATTTTGTGGTAAGTTCCAGTACCAGTACATTGTTCTTTTAGGGTAACAGGAATTCCGAGGGGGAGTCGAGGGAGTTAAGGGGGGAGGAGAAAGGAAGGGGGGAGGGGTGGCGTAAAGGTGAAATAGAATTGATGAGGAATTGTAGGAAATTGGATTGGAGTATTAGCACTGTTTTAAGAAGATATTTGTCCTGAAATGTCAACCCAACCATTTGTCGTGCGACCTGAAGAGTATTATACCCCATTGCTGATAAATACCCCTCTGGGCAGAGGATCGGTTTATATGGGTATCGAATGGTCTTTGCGTGCATGCCACCACAGCGTTATCCTTTGCGAACGCTAGCATTGACCAAGTTAACCTTGCGAGCAAAGAGCCTGAGCACTTTGCAGAAAGCTACCTCAACTAAAAACCAGCTAAAAACTAGCATGCTAGCACTTGAACGAGCAACAAGCATTAACTTAAATTTCCACAGAGAACTTGACTACATTATTACAGCTTAGCTTCACAGCTAACGTAGATCAATTTAATTTGATTCCCTAATTAAAAAAACAACATGAATCTTTGATAATAGACTCAAATCTCCATAGCTGTTGTGAACTGTGTTTGTTGCTATTTCATTGGTTGATTTTTGATGCGTGCTTAATTACATCCACAACCGTGTTTGTATACTCTCATCTAAGCACGCCCATCAAACAATGAGAGCGCGCGTAGTATCTCAGTTATTTTATAAATAAATGTATAATTAAGTGATGTAAGTGATTTACGTCCTAAGCGTAATTTAAAAGAGCGCAATGACAAAATGGGCACGCACAGAACCAATCAAAATCGAGGATTTTGTATATAGATGCAATTAGTGTCTATAACACCCCCTCTATAACAGATCCAGTGGAATCTTTGTCCTCACTGGGTTTTCGGGAAAAAATTCACCGGGTTGGCTAATTTCCCACTGTTTTATTTGTTTTATTTTGCTTATTTATTATTATTTTTTTGGCAAACAGAGTACGCTGGCTCACACCGCACAGTCACTGGGTAAAATCAAAATATTCACTGGGTACTGGGGAGACTAAATTTCCGCTGGGTAGGGGAAAATAATCCACTGGGCAGGGTTTCAGTGGGTCTTTTACAGACGGGTGTTCTACATAATGTTTGTAAGTAAGTATTTGAGTTGTGACAATAAACGCCTGTTAAAAAGCGAAAAAAAGAAAAAGAAAAGTCTCGGAGGGGAGAAAACGAGTTAAACAAGGAGCACGCACGCACACGTTGCAAGCACCCAGATGGCTCGTGGTTTACACATCGTTGTCTTCTGAATTCTATTGCAGCAACACTATTAAGCGTAAATCTTGGAATAAATGTGTGTAAATAGACCAATTCCGATATATTAAAATTCTAACATGACGCCGAGGCTTGGGGGAATAAAACAAAAGAAATTATTTATTCATCCCTAAGCCTCGATGCAAAATCTTTTGTTTTATTCCCCTAAGCCTCGGCGACATGTTAGAATATTAATATATCGAAATTGGTCTATTTTATCAATGAACAAATTGAAGCCAATGTGACGTCAAAATTTGTTGTCATGGCAACGTCAAAAAGAGATCAAAGATGCCATATATTTGACCTGTTTTCAGGCTAATAACTTTGAAACTACTAGGTGGAAGTTTTTTGTTTTTTACCTCATTTTGTTGGATCGCATGTTAAGGTGGCTTTGAATCCTATTGACAGAATTTTTAAAAGTTTGCAAACCGTGTTTCTTCTGTCGGTTAAACAAAAATGTATCAAAAACTGTCACCGAGAGCACCGAGAGGTTCTTGCCATTAGCCTAAAAATTCCAAATATTGGCTGTCTTTGACCACTTCTGGTGTTGCCTTGGCAACAGAGTTTGTCTCCAGTTTGACCCGACTATGTTTACTGATAAATACTCTACAAGTTTTCATAAACTATTTTATTGTGAGCCCCTCGTCGCCCCTCGCAGTCTGTCGCGCCACTAACACTGGAAACAAGGAGATTGCCGGAGATTGCTAAAACTTCGATCAAAAGAGGAGCGGTCCTGCGGCCTTCAAAGCCACCACACCATACATCATATAACTGAACCAAAATGTCGCGCCTGGCTTCTCAGTTATCCGATTACAAAAAGATCAAGCATTGGAATCCAGATTGTGGGCAGTTTTAATGACTTGAAATGGTAACCGTTTGTACCGGAAATAACGCAGTGTACCTTTTATATTATGTCTCATTTTTTATAGTTTTTTAGGCGGAGAGTTGTGAAAATGGCGAAGCCGAACACGGTTTGTCATGGCCAGTGAAAGTGCTCGATGCAAGCAAAGATGGCGAGGTGGTGAAATTCACCATTCAAACAAACATTGTAAGTAGATCTCGCATTTATCTAATTATCTCAAAAACGCACTAATATCTTTAAGCAATGCTTCAGTGTCACCTTAAATTAAAACGTTTCCTTGTTTGTATTTATTGCGATATATGTGTAGATTTTATCGTACTTTAGTGTTTTGCTGAAGCTCTGCATCGCAAAGGTCAGAAAGGTTCAGGGGCAGTTTCGTCGGAGAGGAGGAAATCTCTCTTTTTTAAATTCCGTCCAGGCATTCTTCGCGAAGGAGTGTAAATGGGTACTGGCGGATATTTGGTGAAACCTAGCTCAATGTTGGGGAATGCATTCTGAACTATTTTGGCATCCAGGGGATTTGCAATACCAGGTCACTTCTCTGACCTCATGTGGAAAGTACTGTGAGCCTAAAAATCTCGTAAGGTAAAGGGTTGCGTCTCCATATGAGTATTTCTACTCTTCCTGGATGGGATGCTAGTCCATCACAAGGTTAATCCCCAGCATTAAATTCACTGGTACCCATTTCTACACCTGTGTGGAGATAGGCACTAGGAGAGTAAAGTGTCTTGCCCAAGAACACAATGCTGTGACTCAAACTTGAACCGTCCGATCTAGAGTCCAGCGAGCTAACCATTCACCCACATGCACTGCGCTTCCCATAAAAGGTCCAAAAATTCTTAAACCCGTCAAAAATTAATACCTTTTTAAAACCAACCACCCTCCCCCCCCCCCCAAAAAAAAAGATGACACACTATTTAAGGGTAACCCAATTACTACAATGATATTTAATAATAATATGTGAGCAGGTCCTTTTCTTCTATGGCATGGACAGTTTAATGGGTAGTCCAGTTTTACAGCACAATACGCCTTAGTGTGGCCACCCAACAAACTTTTTTGACATGTTAGCCAATCAGAGAGCACGAATTTGTTTGAGTTGTCCTGCCTCCTTGTTAAAAGCGTAACAGGTTCTGTGACCACAGCTTTGAACATTGCAAGGAGGCGGGACAGCTCAAACAAATTTGGGCTCTCTGATTGGCTAATTATAACTTGTCGAAAAAACTTTATATATTACACCTTATCCTGTGGCCCAGTGAGAGGTGCAGTGGTCTAATGGTTAGTACGCTGGACTCCGGATTGGAAGGTCCGGGTTCGAGCTGGGTCACTGCGCTGTGTTCTTAAGCAAGACACTTTACTTTCACAGTGCCTCTCTCCACCCAGGTGGATAAATTAATGGGTACCGGCGATTTTACTGCTGGGGGTAACCCTGCGATGGACTAGCATCCCATCCAGGGGGGAGTAGAAATACTCTCAGTCGCTTCATTCTAAGGAAACTGGGATAAGCTCCGGGCCACTAGGCTTGACGCAGACCTTTGCCTGTGGCCCATACCTACATGTATATATCAAGACCTGTAGAGGAAAATACCCCTCGTGGCCCTGTTATGCTAAATAGTCCCTTCAAGCAATGGAAATGGGAGATACTTGTATCTTCAGTTGAAAACATTCATTTTTTATTTGTGATGTCAGAGTGATGGGGGTGTAGAAGAGGAAAAAGGAGTGATAGTTCTTCGTCAGTATGAGGATTTAGAGTGGTTGTATCACTGTTTAATAGCACACAACAATGTGGATGGAGTTGTTGTAAGTTGTTTATAATAAATTTTAATTTTAATGTAGTTAAATGCAATTTAACAGAGTTAACAACATAGAGCATTCAACATTTCCTAGTAGGCAGCCGCAACAACATAAGTGCATGCATTGGATTCCATGTGTTCTTGTTTACATTGAGCGGGCAAAGTCAGCATTGTTATAAAAAAACTTATTACATGGCAGCTCATCTTCCAGGCAGTTCTTCCCGCCTTCCCCATTTCCTCCCTCCCAGGGGGTGGCGGGGGGGGGGGGAGGTACTCACATTATACATGATGGGAGGGGTCCGACATATTTTTTGGGGGGGTTGAAAATTTACACGCTTGGTATTTTTTTGGGTCAAGAGATCTGTCACATACCTTTTAGGGCTTGAAAAATACATGTATTTTTTTGGGTCGTATCTCCAAGTGAAATTTTTGTTGTGTTCGGTGGATCAGAAAAATATTTGGCATTTGAATTTTCAGCAACATGCAAAATCATGCATTAGAAGAGTCTGTTTGATTGAATAAATCCACATTGAGGTATTTTGGGGTCCAAAATTTCAGGCTTGTGTATTTTTTGGGTTTGCAATATCAAGCTCCATCGGAATCCTCCCCCCATCATGTATAATGCGAGTACCCCCCTGAACCCTCCCTCTTTCCACTGTTTATCAGTGTGGCAGATGCCTGACTCATTCCTGTATGGAGACTCATGGCTGGTTTGTCAGGATTTGCCAGCCATAGGAGCAGTTATACCATGGGAGCTATGAAAGCTCCTTGGTGTCTCAGGCACCCAACCTACATTTAGCGATGCAGTTGCTAACCTTTGCTTTGTTTTGATTTCTTTACTTTCCAGATTGTTATATGTGGGATGGGTAAGGCCAAATTGTTAGTTTGCAAAAAATCTCTGGACGAACTGTTCTGATTTTTTGTCTTGAACCTGCCAACTCGTGGATTTTTGTATTTATTTCATAGGTGCTAACATTTAAATTCTTCACTTTATTGAAAGTCAAAATCAGTTGTATAACATGGATGATAAATCTTGTATCTGATATTACTGTGTACATAATTATGCATTTAAATTTATTTCTGCATAGTGTATTTATTGTAGAACTCTGTATAATTTGAAAAATAATTCAAATCCCTATATTTCAGATGCCACCATTACCCCCAAAGCCAGTCACGGCAGTGAGTGCTGCTGAGGCTAAGTCTAAAAAGCAGTTAGGTGAGTTATAAAGGAAAATATATTGTCAGTGACATCCTTTTTTTGTAGCGTGAAGCAGCTAGGCCGAGTATAAAATAATTTAATGAATAAGTAAATCACTGTATTTACCGGTAACTGTTGATGCATTTTGCACTGCTGTTCTAATTGGGGAAACAAATATTGCATACATGGAACAGTTATTCAAAAATTCCTTTCTCTTGTTGCTAGGAAAAGAGGCTAAAAATATGATAGCAGATGAATTTTTGAGAGATTGCCGCAACATAGAGAAGTAAGTACTGGTAAAAATTATTATGGCAGTGAGGTGGAAGGAATAATTTAGATTGCAAATGGTTATGTGAGCTTTGAAACCAAATACTAGAATTATAGTATAGGTATATATTAAATAATCATGTGTACAGTAGTTAATTCAATCACTGTTCTCATAGTAGAATTCTAGATATATATAAAAGGTACATCTTGAATTCTTTGGTAATCGAACATTCATAACAAGAAATTGATATTTAATTTATTATTAATTAACCCATTGGCTCATTGGCATTTGTGACATTTTATGGTCAATTATGAGTTAAATCTGCTCCCAATTACTCAAAACAGCATTAATGCAACATGAAAACATGTCTATCTCTCCACAAGCATCAAGTTTTTGGCATTTTTGCTTGGGTATGCGCAAAAGGCAAAGTTTTATACAATGGTTAATTTTTTTCGCTTTTTCTTGTTGTTGGCCTTCTTCTGGGCTTACCTTTATTCCAAAAATTCCTTTGAATGCCTCATCCAAACAGGAAATTCTTGGCACAGAGTAGCCAAGGGTAGTTGAGTCAATTTTTCCTCCGAGTTTTTCACTCAGTTTTCTAAGCATTTCCATGTGTAGTTCATGCTCAGTTGCCTATGCCACTCTGATCTGGGTATCATTAGAAAGAACTTTTCCTCCTGCAGAGGCCAAGTATAAGTGGTGTCAATCAAAGATGATGGCATCAGAAGTGTAACAAAGGGCAATGTTCGTCCTGACTGGTTTTTGCCAGCACAGGCGCAAATGGGTTAAAGCACCATTGATTTCATACGCAAGTCTGATCTATTCAAATCACTGCTGCATGTTTTCTCATAGGTTGTTTTATATCACATATGTAAATATATTCCAGGTTCCTTCAACTTGTCATCGCTCACCCTGCCTTCTCAAAGGATGAAGATTTGCAAAAATTCCTCAAAGAAGAAAATGTAAGCCATTAAATATAGAATTTAATTCATGGGTGTGCAGAGAATGGAGTATCCAACTTGATATCTCGTTAGCCAGCACAGCGAACGAGTGAAATATTGAGCTGAACACGAAAAGATAAATTTTGTATTAATTGTATTATTTTCCTTATTTTGTAAACATACTGTTTAGTGAAGTTTTTCATGACTTTCCAAAGATTTCCAACCAAGATTTCCGAAGTTTGCCAAAGATTTCTGATGAAGATCTGTTTCAACTGTGCACTGGGTCGGTTGACAAATTTAAGTGCAGTTAAAGGCTCAAACAACAATGCATGATATCAAAACTGCTATCATTTATCACATCACAGTAAAAAATAATAATATTTTACATGCATTCACTTACAGTTTTTCTCAGGGCTGGAATTCTCTGAAAACCACTGCTCTTTACATATGATGAAATATATAATAATAAACTGTAAATTATGTTTTTAAAAAAACTTGCTGAATAGTCACAGAAACGCTGGTCAGTGGCTGTGTTCAATAACAGTTTAGACTGAAAATGGGGAAGCCTACAATACAAAACTACTTTGCAAAATACTAGATTTGCTTTGGTTTCTTCAAACTAGTTTTTTTCATGGATTCTCAAATGCCTGCTGGCTTTAGGATAGGGCTTTGGATTCTCTGTTTTGTGAATGAGTTTTAATTTAAAGCTATTTCCTTTAGCCCCCAGTAAGAACCAAAGTGAAAAAAGGTATAATAGAGAGTATATCACGAGCAGTGGGTGACTTTAGGCATCATAACCACAAGGTAAATATGATCTGCTTATTGACTCAGTGTGAGGGCCAATTAAAAACCATGCTGCACTTGGTCCATGCAAAATAAATTTGAGCAAAACCTTTTTTCTTGTCCAACTCAAAACTAATAATCAGTCAATAGTCATTTTGCATACCATGTTTATTGAGCTTGATGTGTGGATGGGTTAGGGGAGATAGTCAGAATATTGGTAAGTCTTGCCAAAAAGGGAATTGCGTAGTAGGGAGGGGGGGTGTGTCCCTGGACCATACATGTACATTTCATTGGTCTGCAGTTCAGGTAACTGTAAAATATTAATTTGGATGTCAGGATTTGTAAGTACTTTAGCCTAGTTGTGATGGAAATTGTAAATAAATGTATTTCACAAATTAAAGCCCTATATAATATAAATTATTAAAAACTAGCTATGGTATATTGCATTTCCTGAGTTTCGATTGGTTTAGAGGCAATGGTATGTGAGCTCATATACCATTGTTTCAATCTGTTGCTATTCTGACAGGATCTTGATGAGGAATTCCAGAAGAAGAGAGATTTTGTAGAGCTGTATACGCCACTTACTAAGGAAACCTACATGGTATGGGTGCAAGCAAGCTGATTCAGATAAAATTAATGACTTTTGTTATTCATGACTACCGTAAAAGACTCAAGTGATGTGTTTTTTTCTTCCAAGGGATTGTATCCTGCCTTATGCCACAAAATATACATTCAGACAAATAAATTGGCTCAATAAATTCTAAAGTGCAAATTAGAACACGTATTTGTGGGAAGACATACAGGATTGCAAGGATGAAAGTAGATTGCAGTTTATTAAATTTGCTTTAGATTTGTGTTGTCCCCACATCTTGATTTCAAACATTTTTCTTATCAACAGAACTTCACAAAAATGGTGCACAGCCAGCAGCGTAAGTGATATTTCCCTCAAATGTGGGTTGCATCTTAAATTAAAACAACTACTAGGTATCCATCTCTGTTCAAAGTAATGATTGCTCTGGTCACATCAAGGCTAACTAAATTTGACGCAGAGCTAATTTTAGTTAGCTTTTAACAGTAATGTAACCTTTTCTCTGCTTGCTCTAAATATAATTTCAATTGGAAATTTACACCTCAGTGATCAAAACAATACGACCTAACTATAGTTATACCCAAGATGCATGGGTTAAACTCATCTCCAATACATATCTTGAGAGCAGATTGCTAAGGGTTGGTAGAAAGCATAGGAAAGGAGATACGGGTGGCTACCACCATACACCATCATTCTGAGCCACAGGAATACTTATGATACGATACTTACCTAACCCAAACATCAGGAATGGAGGGCATGAACTAAAACCTGATGAAACGAAACGACTGAAATGAATTGACTGAAACAACCAAAATGACACACTGAATCAAGTGAAATGACCAAAACCACTCGAACAATACAGCCAAAACCACGAAAATGAGTATTAAATAGCCCTCTTTGCAGCCTAAAAAAGAGACATTTAGCTCCTCTTATTCTCAACAGTATTTGAAAAGGTTGGAGATGAATTAATCGATAACTTCCTTGAATCCATAGCCTCCTTCACAACCGTGTTCAGAATGTGTTGAATGACATACCCAAAAAATGCTGGAAAGGGGACTATTATTTTAATACTTGTTTTGGTTGTTTCGGCTGTATCATTTTAGGGGTTTCGGTGGTTTTGCTTGTTTCGTTCGTTTCAGTTTTGGTTGTTTCCGTGGTTTTAGTCATTTCGTGTCTTTGTTTCAGGTGTTAGTACATGCTGGAAGGGATGGCGGAGTGAGAAAAGGCTCCGAAACATGCTGCATTGCTGTCAGAAAGCAGGATAGCAAATGACCTGTTGTGGACAACTGTTATTCTAGTTCCTGTAGCAATAAGCTATTCTGAGTATTTCTCCCTCCCTCCCTCCCTCCCCCCATCTGGGATATGGGATGTTAGTCTGTCACAGGGTTACACCAATTCCCCCCCCCCCCCCCCCCAGCATTAAATTCACTGGTACCCATTTATACTCCTGGTTGGAGAGAGGCACTGTGAGAGTAAAGTGTCCTGCCCAAGAACAAGACATATGGCGTGAACCTGGATTATTCGATCTATAGTCCAGTGTACTAGCTGTTAGACCTGTGTTGCTCCCATAGCAACAAAAATATCATGAGCTGCTATCAGGGTAACCTCCCATGCAGTCGTTTTTAGAGGATCATGTTTCATCACCTAAAAATGGCTGCAGGGGAGGCTACTATTAGTGAAACTTGTCATTTGTAATCCGTCTCAATCTTTTCCATCCTTAGCCATCCTTGTTCCATTTTGGTTCAGTTTCACGACTTTGTTGTTTTTCTTCCTTGGTAAACTGTTACTTTTTAGGTTTGCTGCATATCAAGGGTAATTTGGTCCATTGCAAAATAGTGACTCAAAATATTGTGTTTTTCATGGTGCGTGTGTTGCAGGTGTTGCCTTAGCAGTGCAGGATTTCAGTTCGTCACTCATGACAGCTTGTGCAAGTGATGACAAAAGCACAAAGGAATTGAAAGGGTTTGTCCATTAGTTAGTTAATCAGTGATCAACGTTGAACTTCTCCTTACAAAATCAACAAATAATCAGACAATAGAGGGGGTAAGTTTCTAAAGAAACTGTGGTGCTGCGTCGGTGGGAAGTATAACAATATAATTTGGTTTTATCAACTGGGTTGATAATGTCAATTGGCCACCATAAAGAGATTCAAGAGCTGACGTTTCGAGCGTTAGCCCTTCGTCGGAGCGAATCGATGAAGGGCTAACACTCGAAACGTCAGCTCTTGAATCTCTTTACGGTGGCCAATTGACATTATCAACCCAGTTGATAAAACCAAATAATCAGACAGTCGGGTGGAGAGAATAAAGAAAGTAATTGAAGAGTCATTTGAAAGAGAGAACTGAATTTATGGGCCTAGAACTTATTTTTTGTGAACCATGGCTTATGTTAACCTTTGGAAAGGAGGTAATCTAGCTTACACCATGTCTTAAGGTAGTTGATTCAATAGTGTTTGAGAACTTTCTCACCCTCTGAGCACTCGATGAAGAGGCCAACAGACTATCCATTAGGCAACAACACCTTCTACCCCTCAAAGTAAAGTTTTCCTTTAATTAATTTTCTATTTTTTTTTATTTTACAGGAGTTTTGTAACTTTTTCTAGTGCACTAAATGGCGTCAAGGTAAAATGCCGTGACGTTTACAATATATTACGATTTGATGTGATTTGTTTTTCTTTAATTTACTGCTCGCGCTGTTTTGATTTCAAACGTTGCTGTGTTTTGTTTCAGGAATCGCTTGATGTAATGTCCACGAATGATGACAATACCTTAGGATTCACATTAGAACTTTACGCCAGATTCATGGAAGCAGCAAGGGTGGGTGAAATTTCCGTCAACTTTCCACAAATAACCTTGAATTTTTTTGTTTGGGTGGTTGCAGTGTATGGGTAGGTTGGGGGATAATATCGGATGGAAGTTTTGTATCGAAGAGTAATATTCGGAAGAGATTTTGCGGTTGATTCATTTTCGTTTGCAGTATTATAGTACAATCAACAAAATTACTGGATTCTGATTGGACAAGAGTAGTACCATTATTACTTTTTTCGAAGTTCACGCGCGAAGATCTCCGAAATTAAAGTTTTCCGAAGACATCCCAAGTTTCCCGAAGATTTCAGAAGTTAACCCGAAGTCATCCGATTTTTTTCGATGTTGACCCGATGTCTTCCGAATATTTCCGAAGTATACCTGAGCCCTCCGAAGATTTCCAGAGACTATAAAGGGATTTCCAAAGTTGACCCAAAGAATTCCTAAACTGATCGAGAAGTTATGAAGCTTACTGTTCCAAATGGTCATTTACGTTATTATGTGATTTCCCATACTAATACAACATTGTAAACTGAAATATGACGATATGAACATGAAAGCCAACATGAACTCTGAACACACTGTGAAACAAAGTTTGTTGTAGGCAGCTCAAATTAGAAAAAATTGTATCACTCGCGTTCGATCTCCATATAACTTAGAGGGTCTTGCGTGTAGGAGGTTTTCATCGAAGAATTGTAGTTCTAAGGTTTAGGGGATGAAAGTGTCTTTTTTTCTGAATACACGTTGGAACGCTTTGGATTTTTGTGCTAATTGTCCGGTGAAGTTGTTTATTTACATAAATGATCGTATTTTCCAGATGCAAAAATACACTTTTGACAATTCCTTCACAACGTCATTCAAAGCCATTTACTTTGGCACCTGTTCTTACTGTTAATATTCTTAAGAAACTGCGTAGGGTCTTGTTCAGGTGATACAAGAGTTTTTGGTGTTCTTCAACGCTATTGAGTTGGGTTTATGTTCACCGACGTTTCGGCAGTGCTGCCTTCTTCAGGGTGGCTTGTTGGAAGTAGAGTTCGTTATTTGCCATCGTATGTAAATAATACAAAACTGTGAGTGCGTGCCAAGATGTATGCGCGCGCGATCGTAAATGAGAAATCGCGGTTAATCCCGAGAGGATCGAGTGTTCTAAACTTGAAAATGAGTCTCATCTCCTCGCGCTGTCTGAGATCCCTCTGTTTCAATCCCGCTTTCACTACTATAATACGCATGTCTTCTAGTGAATAGAGGGGTCAAGTTTCTAAAGAAACTGTGGTGCTGCGTCGGTGGGAAGTATAACAATATAATTTGGTTTTGTCAACTGGGTTGATAATGTAAATTGGCCACCGTAAAGAGATTCGAGAGCTGATGTTTCGAGCGTTAGCCCTTCGTCGGAGCGAATCAGTGAATGACTGGGGCCATTGAAATTTGCTGCGCATTAATAGCGTCGAGGAAAACAAAAAACCTATGTCGCCTGTTCTCACTGCCTTTGTACAGGAAATGCTTTTCCGTCGAACGTGTAAGCTGGTGGAGTTTGAGAACGCTACAAAAGCATTGGAAAAAGCCAAGCCCAAGAACCAGGAGGCGGTAAGCTTTAAATAAATATGTATCTTCGTTAGAACTCGATTGCAAGCATGTTGCATAATATATAAAATTGATCAGTTGTTGACCCCTCTTTCATTGCAATGCAACTTATTGCACGTGGAAAATCCCCGGGGGGGGGGGTGTACTCCCATATATGGGCTATATAGGTATGTGCCGCCCGATAGGGTATGGTTTTCGAGGTTCTCGATCCTTAAATAGGGTATCATTTTTGCTCCTTTTGGCAATGCGTTCCTGGCCTAGTCCTTAGATAGGGTATCTAAATTGTATTATCTAATACTAGAGTTTGCAAACGCCCGCCTAAACGAATGTTTTTTCAATTTTTGTGTTAACTTGACAGTACTGTAACCATTTTGCAACAGAGGTTTAAACTAGGCTTATTCTTGTATTCTATGCTTGATGCTTTACATCCAATGTTACAGAAAAGAAAAAAATAAACTCTTCCTTTTATGCTATTAATAATTTTGTTTTTCCTTAAATAGGGTATCATTTTTCGGGTTCGGTCCTTAAATAGGGTATCAGTTTTCGCTTCCCCCACCCTTAAATAGGGTAAGGGTTCAGGACCCTGGGCGGCACACCCCTATCCAAAATTTCCGGGAGTACCCCCCCCCCCCGGGGGAAAACCCTGGCCTACGCTGCAACAGTAGACTCCTGAACAGAGGAGGAGATAACATTAGTAAGAAAATGGCTTGTAAAAGAAATCGTAAAAAGTTCGAGTTATATCGTGAGGCTTGGGTTATTGGGTGTAAAAGTTAGAAGAAAATGACTTGGTGGGGAACGGAGAAGGTTCAAGTTTTCGAGGGTAAAATTAGCCTCCAACGCAGACGTCCTTTGGGCTTCGTCACGCGTTCCTTCCCCACGGACGTGTCTGCTTAATAGACAGGGGTAAGTTTCTAAAGAAACTGTGGTGCTGCGTCGGTGGGAAGTATAACGATATAATTTGGTTTTATCAACTGGGTTGATAATGTCAATTGGCCACCGTAAAGAGATTCAAGAGCTGACGTTTCGAGCGTTAGCCCTTCGTCGGAGCGAGTCTAGAGACAGTCTACTTCCGTTCACAGGTCGTTTAAATCCAATTAAAGAAAACAATCGGTATCGAGTCATTGCATGACAGCTATCCTATCACATGCTGCGAATCGTTTTCCCAAAACTGGAAAGTTACCTCTGATTGGTTTGTAGCCGTGAACTGAAGTGGACGTTCGTTTCAGCAGACGTCCGTGGGGAAGGAAAGCGTGACGAAGCCCAAAGGACGTCTGAACGGGAGGCTAGGGTAAAATAAGTAAGAAAATGACTTTAAAAGGAATCGAAAAAGGTTCGAGTTACCTTGTCATCAGTTTCGAGTTATTGGATCTAAAATCTGGAAGTAAATGACTCAGTTAGTGGAATCGAAAGAAAGGTTCTAGTTGTCGAGGGTAAAGAAAATGATCTGAAAAGAAATCGGAAAAGGTTCGAGTTACTGAGAGTATGATTGGAAGAAAATTACCTTGAGGGGAATGAGTTATCACGAGGTTCGATTCATCGAGGTTTCAGTTTGAAAGAAAATGATCTAAAAGGGAACCGGAAAAGCTTCAAGTTAGCCGAGAGGTTCAAGTTAGCGGATTTCAACTTAATTTTCACACACACACTTTTCTCAAACAGGTTAATGTTATAATCAATGGTAATATTCCTATATGTCAAATTTCTCATAAATTGCCTGTACCAGTATCTTTAGATTAACACTCTGCGGTTGCGCAAGCCAAGCGAATGATCACATCAGCGCCAAAAGTTTAACGGCCTTGATTCCCTTTTTAAGCTTCAAAAGGCTAAGGAAGAGACAGAAGAAGCTTACAATACAATTTCAGAGGTTGCTAAAAAAGAGGTGAGCAGTAATATTTTTGTGTGTGTCATGTGACATGTGAGTTGTATATGACCAGTCTTCTTGGCAACATTTGTTGAGTTTGTCACGCAACGCTTCTCCCCAACGTGACAACAGTGATCCAAATCGTCAAGGCGTGACACATCTACCCTCGACGTTTGTTTATGTCTGTTTTGCGTGGTCCTCTGCGTTCAAACGGTTTATATTTTTGTAAGCTATGGCTTTTCGAACTATCTTTTCACATTTTTTTACCAAACAGAGCCTCACTCAATGCTCATACCACTTTTTCTTCGTCTCTGCAGATGATTCGTTACAATGGGCAAAGGGTGTTGAGCCTGCAATCAAGTCTTATCCAGTACGCGGAATCGCGGTTAAAGAATGGAAGAGACACATACGCCATTTTAGCCAAACTATTGAATGACTTCAAAAAATCTTGTTAATTCACTAGATAAATCAAATTGAAGGCCCACATGTTGTAGGCATTTATAATTTTTTTATAATATCACTTTTTCAATGAAATGCTAAATTTTGGATAAATGCGGATGATACGAAATGTTTTCGAAGGGCATGAAGTGAATGCAAAATGAGTATCTGACGAAGTGTCATTTCGTGCATTAGCGAATGGAACTGCAGTCTTGGACAAATCAGACTTTTTGGGCAGCAAGGGAAATTTGGGCAAGGTAACTTGGTAGAATTTTTTTGCCCTCATGGGTGGGGCGGGGGGCAAAATCGCCCGAACGCCTATGGTCTCTTCAATAGTCTTTTAGTAGTTTAGAGTAATAGCAATTTCAAGAGATTACATACAAGCAAGAAATATAAGAATATTGCAATTGAAAATAGCCTGAGGAAACCCAAGGTTATGTACAATTATCTAAAACAATTAAGTCTTTATTCAAATTCAAAAATATCGATCTACTGTATGATAAAGTGAAAGTTTCCAGTGGTCGTTTGTCATAATGGTATGCAGTCTCTAACTAAGTTAGGTTAACTGTCTAAATCTTTTCTATTGAAAATATTACGTGTGCACGAATAATAAATGAATTTCTCTTGTACTACCATTTTCTTGGTAGTTCAGATAGCAATATATAAATGACTATATGCAATGTTTTGTCAAATCGAAAGCTGTCTAATAACATGGATTCTAAATGTGAGATATTGTGCCATTTATTTTGAAGGAAAACTGTTTGTGTACGTCTTGTTTAGTTTTCAAACCCTTGAGTTGTCTCACAGTGAATAACATTATTTTTTTTACAAATCTGCATTGATTTTGAAAATAAAAAAAACTCCCTTCATATAACGTCAATGTTTTGCCATGGAAACAACTTGGACAAGTAAACCTTAACGTGCTACTGCGATCAATTTTTTACACCTTGCTTTTTGAAGGGATTCGTGCAGCGCCTCATGTGAGATTAAAAATGCCGTTTTCCGTTTTCAAATATCTGTACTAGTTCCAGAGATATTCAAGTTTAAAAAATTGGTAAAATATGCAAATTAGGAGACTGATGACGTCATCTACTCAACCCAATTTTATAGCAAGTAAAAAAATAGGGCTATCTCGGTCAGGTTTCTACAGAGACAGTTAAAATTTCGCACAGTAATAGTTTGTCAGGTGACACACCTATGGTTGTAACTTAATCTTGTTTCCATGGCAACATACCCTTTTCCAGTCCCCTCGAATCTGTTTTCAGTATTTGAGTGATTTTTAGCCCAGAAAAATTAAACCGGGCCAAAGAATCCACCTAACACATAAATATGCTTGTGAAATCATGTAGATCCGGAGTCATTGAGAAATATCAAAATTGACGGCCACAAATGGCCAGAATAGTCTTAAACATTGGGGAGGTCTGGGACCCAGCATATTGTCATGGTAACATAATCGTTAATCGCATATTGCACAACTTACCTAGTAGAGTCATGATGCAAAGAATCAAACATTTCTGATACAAACTGGGTGAGGTATTTTTACTTCATTTATTTGAGTCTATTACTAATTTGCATATTTAAAAACTTGAATATCTCTGTAACGAAAAAAGGTATTTCAAAAAAGTAAACGGCAATTTTCTTCTCATGCAGACTACTGTTTAATGCTTTAAATGGCTTAGTTTGGAGACATCCAAATCTCATCATAGTAGCACTTTTTGTTGATCTTTCAGTCGGGGGACTGAGCCCGCGGTGTGGATCCCTGAAGTTGCTAAGCCACATGACGTGTTTGCTCGCGCGATTATTTTCGGTGTGTTCGCGAGGTCTCGTGCTAGTTTTTGATTGGATAAAATTTGTCGGAACCTTCTTGAGTGCTGCAACGAAGATTTGCTTAACTGTCACTTGTTCCCCCGACTGCTTTTAAGGCAAACAACTTTAATGTGTTAAAAGTACTCTCTAAAATATTTCTTTATATATTCAAGTCAAATTAGGAAGGTAAACAATTCTATTTTTCAGTGGGTTATTAAACACATATTAAAGAAATAAAGTTGTTTAGAGCCACCTTAAATGCTTCTGACGTGAACCTGATTGCGGTGACATCAGCATCCACCAATAGGCTTCAAGAATTTTTTTTCGTGGAAATTTTCAAATACATTTGCGCTTAAAACTGCAGAAATACACTTCGCGTACTTTAAAACTCTGGTCCTCCAAAGAGAGCACAGTCATGCATTACAACTACCACTGCTAGGTCACGTGACTGAAGACAGGTAGCCACGTCACATGAGCAAGCTTGCCTGTGTTTCCGTTCAACCTCCATTCTCGTCCCCATAGGCCGCGATCCTTTTGGTCAGCACCAAGAATCGCGACCTCTGGCCCTAACCAAATTGTGAGCATGCGTAGAAAACACGTTTTGTAGCTTTCAGCCAATCAGACGACTTTGTGCATGCGCAGAGTAACGGGTAGTCCGTGATTCGCGGACTTCCGGTGTTGAACCTTCCCAGAGGTCGTGATTCTTGGTGCTGACCAAAAGGATCGAGGCCTCTGGGAACGAGAATTTTCAACCTCGCGAAAGACGACACTCAAGAAACATGCGCAGAAAAGCTCGTCCCGTGCCCCTCCGAGAAAGTCTACGTTCGTTGAAATTCAGCGGTTTTGCTGTTCTATCACTGCCCCCACCCTGTTAGCCTTTTGTAATTAACAACCTAAGAAATGGATTTTAAAGGGCCTTTGACAATTTTCTGTGCATGTTTGACGATTCAATTTCTGTTTCGACGGACCAAAAATCCTTTTCTATCGACCTTGTGAGGGCTTGCGAAAGCTGTAAGAATTGAGGCCGTAAAGGATTATTTGGTGACTTTCCTGTCCGAAAAAATTACACAATGCCGGAATGTGTGAGCATTAAACGGGTATACAAACGCGCAGAAATTGCATTTAAAAAAACGCTTCTTGAAACTTTTACCATTCAACCTTGTACGCTCGTTGTAGGAGCGCGTAATGAATAATACGATTATGCAATCTACCATTTCACCTGAACACCAGCTAGCCTGCGTATCAGGCGCATGAAAGGGTAGGAGGGGGGCTGGTGAATCGGGAGAAAAACGTGGCGGAGGGGGACTGGGGGAGCTCCTTTCCTTCCCCAGTCCCCCTCCGCCACGTCCGCCACGTTTTCTCCCGATTCACCAGCCCCCTCCCACCCTTTTACGCGCCTTCTTCGAACTGCTGCTGCCGAACCCTGAACGTTTTGCGCGAAAAATTTCGATAATTTTCGAAACTGGGGGCTGCAGTCCCCTTCGACCCCCCCGGCCGTACACCTGCGATACATGCAGATGGAGACTTCGCAATGTAAAAACAACATGTCAGCATTATTATGAAATTTCAAAAACACTGCGATAAATAAAATAAGGGATTTTAGAAAGGGTTTTACGTAATCAAGGCGTTTTAGAAATTTTTACAACTACAGTTGTAAAAAATTGACCCGAGTCTAACTAGCCTGCAGAGCAGGCGGTTTTTGTTGGGTGGAATGTTTCGAAAACAGCGATCACGAAGTTTTGAGCGCGCGAACACTGGGGAGAGCAAAAAAAAAGGGGGAGGGGGAGGGGCGGAGGTTACATCGCGATCGCTGTTTTCGAAGTATTCCCCGCACAAAAACCGCCTGCTTTGCAGGCTAGAGTCTAACCAACTCTACCGGGTTAACTTCACAGAAATTGAAATAAAAGTCGTCCTTATTTTCAGCAGGGCAGGTGTTTCACGACAGACAGCCCGTCAACATTCTAATTAAAATGTGTTTGGAAGCGTTTCTAGTGCGTTGACTTTGGATTAACTTTAAGCTTTTAAGGAAAACTGTTAATAAATAAATGCAAATTATGTATTTGAGTTCAGTCCAAGTCCCGTTTGCATAATTATCAATACTTTTCAAAACTAAGTACCAAACTTCTTGGACCATATATAGCCTAACGTATGTGTACATAGTATTTTCAGAATGTTGTTTCTACTAACGAAAACGAAATCATTTTTCTTGGTAAAATTATGAAAAAAAGTTTTAAAACGAGGTTTATGTAATCGACTATGCCTTTATGTGAGTAAACATAGTAAAAATAACTGAAATGTAACTGACATTATAGAAATTAACATAGCATTCAATTTAAACAATACGCTGTTTACATGCGTGTAGCGTAAAAAGAAAGGCTTTCAAAATGAATGATCCTTCCGGCTTTGGTGAAAGTTGTTAAATTGTTGAAGCTTCTTTTCAGCGAGAAACTAGCTCAGCCAAATATGTGTGAGTATTACACGTCTTCATTTTTTTTTCTGTTAATTGTCATTAATAGCCGTTCAGAGAGCGCGATTCAGCTAACTCTTATAAAACCCAGCGTTTTTACGACCTTAAATTTTTCGTTTTATAATGATGGGCCTCTAACATGCTCGTAAACTAAGAAAATTGAAGAGAGTGTAATTCACTAAATTATTGCTTCTCTTCCGTTTGGAAATTTCATATGATTGTGTTTGTCTTCACTGACCTAAGCCTTTCACTAATCTACAAATTGTTTTTTTTAGTAGTTTTGAATCTTACTCGTTCTCCAAGGCGCAGTTTGTTAATTACATTTCTGGCTTTCACCTTCCTATGGACTAATCTTGGTAAGTTAGAATCATTGAATTAAAAATATTTGTTCCTTGGGTTAAGAATGGCCCCTTCAGTGGTGCTTCAGTACCATTTACACAAACCGTCCGGTTGGAAATTTCACCCGTTAAACATTAATTCGTAACTGATCTTGCTTTTACAGAAGAAGGAAATGGTTTAAAGCGTATCCAAATCCACTGAGAAGATTGAAAGAAATCCAAAACGTTTTTACCCCAATAACCGGTCCATAAATTGCAAAATGTTCCAAACAGAATGATGCGAACCATTTAATTTTACAACCGGAATTTTCAGTTTTTCCGTTTAAATGGAAACAGCTCGGTCAAGTGCCCATAATGTCAAAATTAGTTTTTCGCTCATCTAATTCTACATTTCACCTAATGAACTTCTGCGAAAAAATTTTTCGATTTGGATTAAACGCAATTTTTTTATAATTTTTTAAAGACATTCAAATTTGCGCCATTTTGGTCCACCATTCGCACCAGTTTTCCTCGGTTTGAAGTGAGTCGTGACGTAGGTTCAGGAACACGTGATTTGGGTCGTGACTTATCTGACTTGAAAACAAGTGAGAATTTTGCTTCATAGTTGTCTCCATTTAGGACACGTAATAAAGCTTACCAATATCATAAACGACCCGCACACGACCTGTGTATTTTTTCACTAAAGGTCAAGGAAGGTTCCTGAACCTACGTCACAGATATCAGTCACGTGGTCATTTTGAGCACGTTACTCTTGTGATCAGCGGCAGGGGTCGACCGCAAGAAAATAGAATTTTGAACTTTGTAAAAATTCGTAAAAAAAATGCGTTTTATCCAAATCGAAAAATTTTTTGGCAGAAGTTCATTTGGTGAAATGTAGAATTATGGCATTATGGGCACTTTAAAGGTAGCGGCTTTCTGACCGCATTTCGGCTTGTAGCCTTATCTAATCTTATCGAACGAAGTTGAC